>OY720035.1:12121881-12245877 GCA_963082485.1 Eudonia mercurella | reverse complement strand
ATTTGCCATGAGGGGTATTTGCCGTAATCGCCACGCTTGGCAGGCGGGTTGGCGATCGCAGAAGATTGAGAGTAACCTCAGAAAGATGCTGCTGCCCATCCTCTGGAATGGTACCTTAGTCGGCTTTTACGACACCCACGGGAATAAATGGGGGGTGCAATTCTTTATCCCTGGGCCTTCGCCACACAGGGCATAATATTATTCATCATCATCATCATCTCAGCCAAAAGACGTCCACTGCTGGACAATATTATTACTTGGTATTAATTGTCGCCAGAATATCTGTGCGTCCGTCATTAGACTTGCACATAGTACAAAAAAATATTTAAGCCATTATCATATACATTCATACGTAGAACAGTTTATTCATTTAGATAGTTTTCGGGTAAACTTTAGAAAACAACACACTAATATCGTCATAATAATTCGCCCCAAAACGATATACATCAAATTATTTGATCAAATATTTGTGAGAAGATCCCAAATGACAACAGATTGTCGGTAACATGCGAAATTCACCCGTCTCTATATTTGTTGGAATCTTTATTGTTTGTGATCGTGCCTTAAGTGCCGTCTGCAAGGTTAAGGAGGACGATACTGCAAATCGCAAAACCAATAGCAATGTTTGATTAATATGTGGACTCAGGACTTATGTCATTATAGTGAGTTAAACGTAACTACTAACGCACTATAACTTAGTCAAATCTATACTAATATTACAAAGAGGAAAGCTTTGTATTTTTGTATGTATGTTTGCAACGAATAAACTCAAAAACGACTGGAGCGATTTAAAAAATTCTTTCACCATTAGAATGCTACATTAGCGCTGAGTAACATAGGCTATATTTATGTAAAAAAAGAAAAAAATAAATGCTGTACGTGATCAGCTAGTCTATATTAACTATACTGCTAGTAAGCGTTTTGTGTAAAGTGGCACCTTATAATAAGGTGGATTTGCTTTTCCAATTATGGCATCATTGAGTGATAGTTTTTAGCTGGACTATAGTTAGTATTCATGAGCTGAACTGAACAGTTGTACCACGGTATCTTTAGCTTATATATATACTGTGATCGTGCTGTTAAATTAACAAATAATTTGTCTCATTTCAATGTTCTAATTCAACCTAGAGAACACTAGCTTAAACAGTTAAAATCCATACATTTTGAATAAGTGCTCTTTGCCGATATTACTATGGACAATAATTTTCGGTCGAACTCTGTGGTTTAAATTTAGAGCCATTTTTATAATAACAAAACACGTGTACCGTCTTTAAATAAGTATAGGTGTAGAAATAAAAATCAGAGATAAGTCAAAACAGATAGACAGTTGGTTTGAAGAAGTTTTGTATAAATTAAATTTAAATTGCTTAGATAAATACTTACATAATATTGTCTATCTAATGTTAAAAATTAGAGTGTTTTGGAAGAGCGGGGCCTCCTGAAACAGGCATTTTAGAATGTCTACTAGGATGGTCCCAATCACTTTTTTTTTTTTTCATTTTGTTGATGGCTTTGTGCGATTAGCACATTTAGCCAGTGTCAAAGTAATTTTTCTAACAAGTAATACATAAATAAACAATATTTCTTTTCTGTATGATGATGATGAATGATAATAGAAACGAGAAATGATATACCACCCAAACCTCGAGTATCTCAGTAAAGATGTGGGGCTTT
This sequence comes from Eudonia mercurella, assembly GCA_963082485.1. Classification (NCBI taxonomy): domain Eukaryota; kingdom Metazoa; phylum Arthropoda; class Insecta; order Lepidoptera; family Crambidae; genus Eudonia; species Eudonia mercurella. The sequence continues at coordinate 12,244,203 of OY720035.1, read as the reverse complement.
ACTAAGTCCTCGGGCGGACTTCTTGAGAGAATTTGAAAGGTGACGTTGCACTGTTTTGTTTCATTTGCCGACACTCATGCATACTCACCAACACTTAACGGTTAATAATCCACCATTATTTCACATTAATATTCGACATAACACAAATTTTAGAAAATAAAACAAAACCGCAGACATGACTCTTCACTTTCCCGCCAAGAAGTCCCAATCACTGTTTATAGATAAGTAACCTTGATAGACTGCAATAAACGATTTTGATTTCGATTTTTGAAAACGTGTTCCAAACTATTTTGCTAGTTGACTCCTTTGACTATAAAAATAGTACATTGTTCACCGAGAGGAGAAAGTGACCGATTACCGTCGAGGGTGTCGTTTGAAGCCCGAGCCGTAGGCGAGGGCTTTAAAACACCCGAGATCGGGAATCGCAGTTTCTCTCGAGTGATACATAGTGCTTTATACTACACCTGATACTTTATCAAATTTACGGTAGAAAGTACGTCATTGCATATCGAACAAATATGCGGGGAGAAAACGCATCTGAGCGGGAGAGAAAAGTGTATGAAAATCCATTTCTTACGTGGTTTTTGCGTTTTCTCCCCGCATATTTGTTCGATATGCAATGACGTACTTTCTACCGTAAAATTGATAAAGTATCAAGGTACTTTCCAAGCAGGTGTAGTATAAAAGAATAGTATTCACGGATGTGGCCAAGTTTCAAGCAAATGTAATGAGTTCTTTCACTTTATCTTTCAGTTAGCAGTATGAAATGAAGAACGTGTTGTGTGCCGTTTTTCTGCTGTTTCTAATGAAACAAATGACAGCCTACTTCAATTATCGCTAATTGGCGATCACTGAACCACATTAGTCGGAGGATTTCATTCGTCGCAGCGATGCCAAGCAAACAAGACGTACGTGAGACGTGGCCTCATCACGGAATTGATTTAATCAGTGTCAATATTGACGCGGAGGCGGTGTGGGAACGAGGCGCAGTGTGCACAGGTGGCCGGCCGGCCCGTCATACAGGATGTTGCCTTTATGAAGCTTTTACTTAGTTCACTAATGCCGATGTCTGAGATCGCATTGGTGCGATATTGAACGGTACTCGTACCTAATCGTTAATTGGTTCACGTTGGTAGTGGTGTAAGTTAGTTTACCCTTTTTAACTACAATTACCTACTAATTCTGATGTTTGTCCACCACATTAACCAAATCTATACACCGTGACTGGCTAGACGACTAGAGGACTTTCTTGCGGATTAATATATTAATATATTTGAAAATATATTAATAAAAAATGAGGAGCTCGATGGCGCAGTGGTTAACGCGCCCGGTCTGCGAGAGCTGAGGTTAAGCAACTTTCGCAAAGGCCGGTCATCGGATGGGTGACCAAAAATTTATCATCTCGAGCTCCTCCGTGCTTCGGAAGGCACGTAAAGCCGTTGGTCCCTGCTGCATTAGCAGTCGTTAACAACCACCAATCCGCACTGGGCCCGCGTGGTGGTTTATGGCCCGTTCTCCCTATCCATCCATAGGGAAGGCTCATGCCCCAGCAGTGGGGACATAAATGAGCTGATGATGATGATGATATTTGAAAATATATATTTAAATATTAACTAAGAAAATAGTATTAGGTAAAACTATCCGTGACAAAAACAATTGTACAACAACATCTTTATAAATTTACAAATCACAATAAATCAAACATATTCCAAATTTAAAAAAAACTTAACTTATAATAATTATTTAAAAGAATATCGCGTGTAGCGATGTTATAAGTGCTTTAAAGTGCTTTAAAGTATGTCATCACTTTTTTAAAGAAATTACATTTTCTCAGTCGTTAAAAAAACGATATTAGAACAAGCACGCAGAAACGCTTTAAGCGATAAGACCGCTTTTGCCTACTTTTATATTTAAATTTTCTATTGTTTGATTTCTGTAACTTAGTGTAAGCAATAAAGTGTTTTTCTTTTTTATCTATCTATTTTCTCAAAGTCATCAAAAGAAACGATATTTTCTCAAAATTTTATTAACGTTTTATTATGTGTCAACCTATAAGCATAATGACTAAATGACTGACGACATCTCTTCATATTCTCGTCTTGTTAGCTTCATTATTAATGCAAACGACAAATAAAACAAGCTGGCTGCTACAAAGTCAAACAATAAAATTAATTATAATCCTTTTATAATTTTAATGTCTTTATAATCTAAGAAAACTGGTATCGTATCGCGCCGCGGGGAATAAGTTTATGTTCTTTAGAGATGCGATCACTCTTTATATAGTTATAAGGGTCGTTTGCATCATTACACATTTTTTTAAATTAGGAAGCGCTTCGCTTTTATCTCACCTGATGTTAAGATACAATAAGTAAGTTTCTTTAACGAACCTCTAAAAGATGGAATTATAATTAAACCAGCACACGTTTTCCCCCCTCCCTATGATATGGGGTCCTTCAAACGAGGCATGAAGAGGCACCTTTTAGGCCGAAGAGTGAGAGTAACTGATGCTGCGTTGTTTTCACGCTTCACCAGTTGTCTTCGCGTCTGGACTCCATACTTAACATCAGGTGGGATGAAGTCATTTGCCGCGCTTAATATTTAAAAAAGGCTGAGTAGGTGGAGTTATTTGTAGCGCTTACTAAAGAAAAAAAAGGCTGAAGGATTGACGGTAACCCTTCTTTTTCTGTTGGTATCTGGTGGTATCTGGTACCGTCAAATTCTTTAGAATGAAATAAATAACTTTGACGCAGCTCTCTACAATTTTTTTACAAGAAAAATAAAAGTTAAGCTCAAATTATATCATAAGGATTCCGCTTATTCTTTTAAGCTAAGGCATCTGATTATTAAGCTTTATTTATCTTCTTACATAAATAACATTTAAAGACGTTTATGTACAATTGGAGATGGTACTTTAACTATAAGGTACTTTTGTCAGTAATGGATGAAACCAACATTATTTGTAATTTTTATAGACTTTTTTATTTTTTAACTCCACCGTTTCTTTACCTAAAGACCAAACTTGGCCGTTAACTAACAAATGGTGGGTGCAATATTGACTAGCCCGTGCACTGAGGTCACATACCTACTGATCATTCATAAAAGATGGTATTTCAATGACACATAAAATCGCCTAATGCGAACAGTATTACGTAAAGGTTTTAAACTTTTAATCATCCTGTAGTACCCGTCACTGTTAATCTTATTTTAAACTTTTTTAACGTGTAAATGGAATTTAAAGTTTATTGGCTATTTACAGGAAACACCTGTGAACACTTGTTATTTATACAACTAGTCGTCGGGGTAGGGTTCCAAGTTAAAATCTGGACGACTACCTACTTTTATACCTATTTCTAACACCTAGCATTAGAGTCCTGCTGCAAAATAAGTAGACTACAGAAGATAAGCTTAATACCTACATACCATCATCATCATCAGCCCACACGTCCACTGCTGGACATAGGCCTCTCCAAGTGCACGCCACTGAGCATGATCCGCGGCTACTCTCATCCAGCTCTTGCCAGCTACTTTGCGAAGATCGTCGCTCCACCTAGTCTGAGGGCGTCCTACACTACGTTTGCCGATACGCAGTTCCACTCAAGAACTCGTTTACTCCATCGGTAATCGGCGGCTAATATGGCCGGCCTACTGCCACTTCAGCTTGCTAATCCTGTGGGCTATGTCGACGACTTTGGTTCTCTGTCGGATCACCTCGTTCCGGATCCGATCCCTCAGAGAAACTCCAAGCATGGCCCTTTCCATAGCTCGCTGAGCGACTTTATTGTAGTGGCGCTGTGTTTATGTCCACCTAACCCACTCTTCGCTTCGCTCCTCGCTAACCTAATAAAATAATAATAATAATAATAAAAAAGATATGACCATGAATAATAGTGTAAAAGACGGTTATGTTGAGAAAGTATAGGAAAACAAATAGAGATGTTTATTGCTACTGACATTATGAAGTTGAATGATTACTTATGAACATTAGAAACACAGTAGTTAGGAATTGTGATTGTTAGGATGAAAAATGTTAGGAAGAACATTTTCGGAGTTCCAATTAACGGAGTTGAAAATTTAGGTGAACTTTGGCGCACCCATGGCGCCGCCTTACTAATGCCGTGAGAAATCCTTGGAAGCTTCAGTTATGATGATGCAAAAACTGTAGCAAATTTCTTATAAGAAACACAGCGTACCTAGTCCAAAGAGTTTCCTTCGCCATACAGCGGGGTAACGCTGCAAGCGTGATGAGAACCTTTGGACTAAGTACGGTTTGAGGGGCCTATTGGATTAAAAAAATAAAAAAAATAAAAAATTGTTTATTTGTCTCAAACACAGTAAAATAGAATAAAAAATACAACGCACATTGACCAACATAACTTGACGTTGAGACAAAAAGGTCTATGACTCAGTGGCTACAGGGGACCCGCAGCCTCTGCTATTCTGCCATAACCAATAACAATAAAATAATTGGTGAGTATATTACTTATTTATAAAAGACGCGGACAGCATACGATATTACACATAAAAAAAAAATACACATGTACACAAAAATCCACTTATTGCAAACAGGAGCCGGGTGGCTAATCATATCAATGATAGACATATTTTAAGGCCGATGCCAGGGATTGCTTATGAAGTAGCCAATTTCGGCATTTAATTGGTTTATACTTTTTAAGTTTTGTTTTTTACTTTGTTTTTTGTTTATATACCTACTTACTGTTTATGCCTGTAACTAAATATATAAATATAAGTTACATTTGTTTATACATATAAAGAGGATTAAAACTATTATTTAACAGTTTTTTAACACACCGACATAAATAAACATCGCTCAATAAGCAACTAATTTCAGGAATTCATTGCTCACAACTGATTAACATTTGGTTCTAAACTATATACTTACTTAGGTACTTTTAAATGCCATCTAAGACACGGCAGGTGCGTTTAAACGGCATAGAAAATCTGCAAGCCACCAGCTGCGAAAGACGTCGACAGGAAAATGATAATTTTCTCAAACGTAGAAATCGAACATTCCAAAATGAACCTTCAAGAAATACGTATTAAAGTTGAACATTCAAGTTCACTTTAAACAGCTTTAGAAATGTTACTTTGTAAGGCCTATTTGTAATTGATTTCTTACACGAAATACCGCGTTGTTCGAAAACGTCATGATGATTCACGCTCTTGCGATCTTACGATAGAACTGCTATTTCAAAAATTGCGTCGAAACAGCAGCTGCGGAAGATAAAAATTTTCAATGCATTGGCTAATGTCCTGGCATCGCAATTGCACACTAAGTTGGCTGCGTTCTCTGATTCATAAATAACTTACCACATTTAAATGACATAAGAGAGAGCACTACAAATAGATATTTTGACATTATTACCCCATTTCCATTGATCTTAAACATATCCAAATCTATTTCAAGTAATATTTTAAAACATAATAATCGTAAATTAAACTACTTAAAACAAAACTTATAAAAAAACTAACATAACTATGTGATTAAGCTATACTATCATGGTCACTTGCAATAGAGTAATTGATTGAATAGAGTAATTGGCGCATGCAACTGTGCCGAAATATCGGATACTCATCTATACTAATATTTGTAAAGAGGAAACCTTTGTATTTTTGTATGTATGTATGTTTGCAACGAATAAACTCAAAAACTACTGGACCGATTTAAAAAATTCTTTCACCATTCGAATACTACATTAGCGCTGAGTAACATAGGCTATATTTAAAAAAAAAAAAATACTAAGAACGACAATTTAATTTTCCAATAAAAAATTATTTGTTTGTTTTGTTTATCATGGAAACCATTGATATACATATATTTAACTCAATGATGGAAACTGTCAAAGCGGTACGAAGTCCGCCGCCGCCGGGTCAGCTAGTAAATTTATAATAAACGTGGTAAGAATCCCGTTAATAATTACTCTATAACTATGTAGGTCTAAAAGCAATCACCGGACTTGTCATTTAAGCTTCAAGTCGCCCAAAGAATAGAATATAATAAAATACCTACTTTATTTTTACCTCTAATACAGGGATGGGGAAACTTTTTCGGTCGCGTGCCAATATTTACTAACGAAACATATGGCGGGCCAAGTTGTTTATGTATTTTCAGAAACACAAGCTTATTGTGCAATATTATTAAATAACTATTGAAATATGAAAGAAATTGCAATCAAATTAAACTTTTAGGTTAGCTGCGAAGTAGAAGGTTGAGGAGCGCTGGTCTTTGTGGGGACATGTGACATGTGGAACTGATTTTGGTTCTGCATGATTTTATCATAAGCCTGCTCCATTTGTGTTACGGCAATTTTTGTTTGATGGTCGCGGGCCGGATTTCAATGAGCCGTAGTTTCCCCATCCCTGCTCTAATACATCACACAAATAACAGATACAACGTAGGTACATTGAGCAGCGACTAATTTGGTCATTATAATAATTTTATTACTTTACACCTTTCTGCAAAACTTCCGAGCGATTCCAATTACTACCTTATGCTTGTGGAAACCATTCTTATTATTATTATCGGCCCTCACTGTCCCACTGCTGGGAAAAGGCCTCCCTCCATTTCTTCCACCCATTGCGGTCCTGAGCTGATTGATTCCAATTTTGGTTAAATACATCCAGTTCGTCCCGTCATCTCCTTCTCGGTCTACTGCAGCGCCTCCATGTTGTATTCGGCTTCCAATAGGTTGCCAAATATTTTTAATGTCATTTCATTTTCATATATAATTATCTGTATAATATAATATAAAAGAGTATAAGCACAGGAATGTGTTGTATTACATATTACTAGCTGACCGGCGGACTTCGTACCGCTTTGACAGTTTCCATGACAACAAAACAAACAAATCATTCGTCCGCTTAAGAACACCCGTATCCCATGATGGACCTTATAGCAGCGCCACCTACCGGGTCCAATTGTAAATCTAAACCATTCTCGAATCCACTTGAACACACACAAAAAATTTAATCCAAATCGGTCCAGCCGTTTTGAAGGAGTTCAATTTCATACACACGCACAGAAGATTTATATACTTATAAAGATGTGCTACGAAGTACAAAACGCCTAGATGTAGCTCGGTGACTGATTTTGCCTACCCACATTACATCGGCTTGCTTGTACTCCTCCATACTGGTTACATCAATCATGGAGTTAAAATCTCCGCTTGTAGGTAAGTACTTACATACAACTATTTGTGTGTGTGCGCCGGCAGGTGGCAACCGAGTTTCCTATTAGAATCGTGTTAGAGGTTCCTCGTCTTCATAATTGCAGCAGCTGCAACGCTTTATCTATTTACATGTAGCATGTAGCTATAGTATGACGGAAGTCGCGGGATTACATGTTAGTAGAGACTGGTGTTTAGGTATGCACATTACTTAGGTGGCGATTGGAGAGAATTGACCTCTAGCACGTAAAAAGCTTTGATTACTAATGCTACTTATATAAGATGAATATTTGTTTTTTTTTTATGTTTAAGCACCTTTCTAATAGCATTAGCAATCTATTCTAATAGACAAAAAAAACGACAGGGAAAAGAGAATTTGTACGCCATAAAGCAGTGCCTTATGGTAACAAACGAGTGTTAACATTTTACAAAACATTCGTTTTCATCAACGTAATCAAATGAATGAATAAATTGATTGTTCGGTCCCTACAGCTTGAAGAAACATAAGTTTCGCGCCGCCCAATAACTCTGGAAGGCTGTACACGTTATCGGAGACCGCAACAGCAATTCTTTGCCGCTGAAACTTACTTGAGAACTATGGTTTGATAAACAAATGAGTCAATAAGACGATCGTTTTTTATATATTTCTTTTCAGTACATTTTTTTTTATGTTAGCCGGCTATTACAGCATTGATGAGGTCTTATTTGCTGCTTACTCGAAGAACCATACGTAACACACCGCCCATAAACTCAGTTACGCTATAAACGCCTATAGCGAAATTGTCCCTAAATTGGGAGTTAAACTTTGATAAACAAAAGAAAAGCATCGCCACTGATTCTGCGCGCGTTTCAACAAAAGACGATAGCTCATTTACATTTCCTCTCAGTATAAATGTTTCATGTTAGTATTAATGATGTCCTATTTTTTAGTATTAATTCTATCAAATTTGATAAACGAATAAGTTAGCGGAATTAACAGTAGATCATATTATTTTAATTGCATTTTTGTATGTTGTTTACTTGAAGAACCACAAGATACTCACCGCGCATAAAACAGTTTACTTATTTATTTAAATTTCTTGTAGCTTACAGATTTACATCCAAACGACAAAAGCGAAATTTTCTTTAAAAATATATAGGATATTTTAGCGGAATTAACAATAGATAATATTATTTTAATGATATTTTAGTATGCTGCTTACTTGAAGAATCATAAGTTACTTGCCGCATATAGTTACGTTAAAACATCCACAGCGAAATTTTCCTTTAAAAAGAGCTTATTTGAAACATCGAAAAACAAAAGAAAAGCATCGTCACCATCGCCACTGAGTCTGCGTGCGTATCAACAAAAGACGATCGCTCATTTATATTTCTTCTCAGTACTAATGTTTCATGTTAGACGGCCATTACGGTCGCTCGTAGGTACCTATGTCTTAATTATTTACTGCTTATTGTTGCATTCCGCCGTGTAGCGAGCACCTAACGCCTTTCTAACGCCAGGTGCCACCTGTCGCGGCCCTTTTTAATCTTATTACTTACCATGCCTTATACGTACTCGTCTAGAATTACACCATTACTCCCGAACGTAGAGTTTATGGTGGTGTTAGAAATGGCATAGATATGTTTTACTGCTAGTGTTGGGTACGCTTACGGAAATGACAAAATTATTGATAGCATATTTAATGAAGGTAGCTAAATTTTTAATATTTTTTTATTTTATGTAATTTTTTTTTTCTGTAAGTCTTAATTTTTTTAAAGGTAAGGTAAGATTGCAGGCTTGTAACTCGATCTCATCCAAAAAAACGCATTTTTTTAAACGAAACCATGACGTCGTTTTCTGGAAAAAATATTGGGAAAATTGATTACAATACTTAAATAACTGGTAACAATCCGGGTCAGTTGTTAAAGGTACTGCGGTTCAAATCCCGCTCATGGATTGGTTGCACTTTTTTTTTAATTTGTTACCATAAAAAAATGCGTTTAAAGGTTCTTCTTACTGATATTCATTTAAAATTAGAAAACTGTCAACTCTATTCGTCTCATTGTCTATGTGCGGTCATAGTCCTGCGGTTAATAGACGTGGCTGGAGCGCTCTAAAGCCGCAGGCATAGAGCATAGAGTATCCACGCTAGAGATAGCTAGCTCGTCCTGTCACCTGCCCCGGCATTCCTTGCCGTGATTACGGGTACCTGTGATGCCAAGATTGCTTGATACTTGTTTACTTTAACCGGTAGGGAAGCGGACATGAAGCGCGTATTAGGAACTCGTTTGATTGTTGATAACACCGCCTTGATAGGCTCCTGCGTTGTGGAAATAAAGGCTTATAAGAAAAAAATGGGAGCTAATAACTTAATTTTTGTGGCGCGTTAAATGAATGTTACGCCTAGAGGTATACAAATTTGGATATGCTCTGGATATTTGAGAACGGACGCGGCCGGGGTTTTAGTCGGCTGAGAAAGCGTTGGATACTTCCCTCCACCCACGACCTTCATAAAACGGTCGGACTCTTAGAAAAGCCGAGACGCTTGAGACGCTTGCAAAGATTTTGTGGAAACTATAGCCCTGCGATAAATGTGAAAAATCCACCTTATTTTAACCTTTGGTAGAAACTTACATATTCGGAATTTAATAAGTAAACATAATTTCTAATATATTTTAATAAAAAAGTCAAGTTTAATACCTACTTATTTATTCACTGTCACTGTCTATAATAGTATAGCTTTCCGTAAATTCATAATTAAATCAAAAGCGCTAAAAATACTTGACTACATCTACTAGATAAATAAATATAGGTACAGTAAAATAAATAAATGAATTAATACTTAGTGTACGAAATCAATTTCATTTCAAAATTACTACGAGATAAATCTAATTAGCACCTTTCTAAAAGCATTAAGTATCTATTTAGTAACACAAGAAACGTTAATCTGGCGACAATATCAATAGCAGCATAATAACAAGCATTCGAATAACTGACCGGCAACACGAAGGAGCCATTGTAGACATTGCTAATAGTTAATTAATTTAACCGTGTTATTTCCAGATTAATTAATCTGGAAATAACACGGTGTACCTCTAAAATCGTGCAAAATCAAGATTAACTAAACGAAACTACAATTGAAATGACAGATACGAGAGTAAGAGACGAATAAACGCCTATAAATACTTCATCATTTTAACAAAAGAGGAATTTTATCTCTTAAATTACCGCTGGAGCGACGTGGTCCAACAAGACCTGAGTAACCTAAAAAGAAAATTGGCGCCTATCAGCGCAAGACAGAAAGAAGTGGCGTCATTTGGTGTTGGTGACCAAGATCTTCTTTAGATCGCTGAGCTGAGAGATTGCAAATTTGCAAATAAGTGAATGAAGTGACGAGCTGGATACTTATTAACGAGATTAGCCCACTGCAGCTGTGCGAACACCATCATATTTGTACTGGCACCAACTACCAACCGTTTAGTTAGGCTATACGAGAAGTGCTAGACGTCCCTGCGCAAGAAAAAATCACACAAGAAAGCGTCCACGTCCGGTAATTAGTGTCTCAAGAGAGTAGCCCCATGGACACGTATGGTCCATTTCCATTTTTCCAGATAGGCGACTGGTTTTTGTTTCTTTTTGGAGAGAGTTTTTCGTTTGCCTTTAGGCGGCCTCTACAGCGTCACTAGACTTGTTTAATAAACTTAAGGGTTCCTCAGAAGTCAGAAACACCGTCAGAAGGTTACTAGACGGAATGGCATCACGCAAACGTGTGCCCGGTCTCTACTAGATATTCCGAGGGGTTCGGATCGAATCGGGAGTGAAACGCTCCCGCACGTGGACTCCTCTAAAGGACCCTGTCAACCTGTCAAAAGGGCAAAGTCAAAGGTCTAAGACCTTGGCTCGGGTTAACCGGATCTTGGAGGAAGGGGAAAGCGCCCAGAAGACCTATACCTGTTATAAAGCGTGTCTTGGTACTCTTGTTCTGCGAGTACGGTATCTTGGCCAAGCGAATGTGCATGTTTAGTATACCATATCATGTAAATGTGTAGTGGCATTTATAAGGGAAGAGAAGGGAAGAACTTCTCGCTGCGCACAAGATGGGAGCCCTGCGAATAGTCACAGAAGAAGAAGAAGAATAGAAGAAGAAAGAAAAGCCTTTGCCTTGCGGTGGGAAAAAACAAGCAGAAAAATATTAGTAATTTAGCTCCGTAGCCTGCAGTAAGCTATGCGGTTTACGCATATCCTGGCGCCGGCCGCCTTGTCTGTATTAGCTGCGACTGCGCAAGCATCGTGTGCTGAATGTAATTAGCCCATGATAGATTTAAAGTATATAATATAGAGCTGTGTTTTGTCAATCTTATACTTTACGAATAACTGGTTTGATTAAAACTATTACTTTGTGTAGTCTGAAAATATGTGTTTTTAACAATGTCGAAAGCAACAAGAAAATTGTAACTGATAATTGTCTTTTTTCACATTCTATTGATCTCGAAATATAACCTCTTATGCTTTTAGACGTTACATGTGCGTATAATTCACATATTTTAAATTGATGTCCATTTTTGGGAACACAATTTATATCACCTTGAGCGTCGATCGACCACCAGGTGTCCGATAACAATTAAAATTCTATTGTGTCTGGTATTCGCGCGCTCGAGCTCATATGTTGTTCATATGCATGAGGTATTATTGTTCACTAGTTGTTTGTGTTATTAATATAAAAATGTTAAGTTAGTTAAGTTTATATAAATATGTAGTTTTTTACGAAATGTAGACAACGAACATATTTCGTTATGAGATCGCACAAATTAAGGCGACAATATAGCTTTGATAAATACTATACCTTCTGGTACACTGTTAAGACCATAGTCGATCTTAAAATGACTGATTAAATAGTTGTCTGTATTTGTTATGTAATAAACAACTAAATTAAATAAACAATCAGCTCTATATAAATATACCAGTCTTTCTAGGCAGCGTCATTATAGCTTCATTTGAATACTTATCACGGCGGTGTCAACGGCTCTCAGCTGACTCAAGCGCCTGCGCAGTGGCATCAATCCGCTTTATTGCTACCAGCACAACTGGCCGTGCATGTTAGTCAACATCTCATTTGTGTAAGATGCCTAGTAAGTACTTTATCTTAAGACATATCGCTATTAAGTTGAATACTTTACATATTTTCATTTGAACGTAATTATTCAATGGTTACGTCTTAAGGCGAAGGGTAAGGCACACTAGCGCTGCTAATGAATTTAATTTGATAACTGCTAAACTGGATTTTTTTCCAAACATTGCGGACCTTCAGACACTAGGCAAGCATCTATTATTTAATAATTGTGCACTACTTTTAGGTTTGTTTTTGTATTCATTCGCTAACACCAGAAGTGGCCATTGTTTATGAATAAATGCGATAGCCCGTTTTGTGAATAAACCACGCAACAAAAAGTAGTGCACAATTATTAAATAAATACTGTGGATGCTTTCCTGTTATTGGACGGTACGCAATGTTTAAAAAAAGATCCGGTCCGTTAGTAATTGTCAAATTATCAATTGGTGGCGCTAGTGCGCCTTACCCTTCGCCTTAAGTAATTTTTTTTATATTATTTGGACCACCTAGCGCCTGGTGGAAAACGATGACTGCGGTCTTTAGAAACATTAGTCACCTGCAATATACAATATGTCCCGTTTCCGACCTCGGAGACTTTAAGGGTTAATTCTTGGCATCATTTTATTTATTTATAAAAAAGGGGGGGTGCATACCAACCCCCTAGCAATGGCAGCCATTTCAATATTTAACTAATGTCCACAAGAATGTGTACCTCAAAATAGCTATAGCGTCGGATGTGGATGTCCTATGCTCATAAAAATAGATTCTTTTCATAGCTCTTTAAACTGTCTAAAAATGACATATTGTTACTTAAGACATTTTCATGCAAACCTTTTTTAAAGTATAAATAATGTTAACTTAAAAGCCAAAATATTTAAAAAAAAACTGTCGTGCCAGGTATTGAAAAAACCAGCCCGTTTACCTACTTTTATAAATAAATAAAATGATGCCAAGAATCAACCCCTAAAGTCTCCGAGGACGGAAACGGGACAATTGTATAACTTTTAAAAATTTTTTCATCACTAGTTGTTCTCAAACACCGTTGCAACTACCCTACCACTCTTAAAAAAGTTTCAATTTTAATTTTGCCTCCAAAATTAACATAACTATTTTCCATCAAATTCATCAATCGATATGTTTTTATTTCATAACGGGTTGTATTTAATCGATCACCAAACTAACCTAACCTAACCCACAAAATATTAAGTTAACACCTAAAAATACAAAGTTAGCACCTAAACTACTATTTAGATGCTAACTTAGCATTTTAGGTGCTAGCCTACTATTTTTTTGTGGATCAATTTATTATTTCTCTTTCATAACTAGCCACTAGCCTAACACAGGTGTGATGTAAGTGAAAATAAAACATTTAATTGAAATTAAAAGAATGACAGGCTTTTAAAAATGATTTTATTTAGTGCCCGTGTGCTGTGCTCTCGGCCATAACTCATCGTACACCAAATAAATTGATATGTAAATCGAGATAGTAATTTTTTAACATCGACACATAATTTGTCGTCCCCGCATGCGATCCGTGTTGTGTTCAATTTATTTTAACTGTAATTAATTATTTTTGTTCACGCTACCACCTAACGGGATGGTTGGCGAGGAGTAGAACAGTCATCATATTGTATGCCGAATTGTGTTTGTAGAATCGTGATACCCTTATATATAACTTTTATATAATTATAAAATATATTTTTCATTCGGAGAAAAAAAACTGTGCAAGCTCCTCTTGGTTGAAGGCTCTCCCAAAATCCAATCTTTATTAGTATTATTATTTGAAAAATTGTATAGTTTTAACATTAATAAGTAACTGTGAAAGCTTAGGGGTGACACTCCATTGAAGCGGAGCTGAGCTGTGCAGAGCCGAGCTGTGTGGAAAATAGTGGAAATCAACCAACCCTTTATTATAAAAGAGCCGTTAAAATAAATTCCACTCAGCTCGGCTCGGCTCAGCCCAGCTTCAATGGAGTCACCCTAATTAAATAACATTGACTTTTACGCAGTAATTTTAAGAATTGCTTTGTTGTTTTGCAGGTTACATTTTCATTAGGATTGGTAATACTTTATAAGATGAATGTGTTTTAAACTAGCAGTGAAAAATAAGTTATACAATATTCTGTGACATTTGTGATGGCTTTTTTAATGTTCATGTAAATGTATGCATAATGTAATTGTTTAAGAGAGAAATAATTAATTATACTATTATCATCGGTAAAGTGTGGAATGCACAAAGAAATTGTTTTTTCTTAAATAAAATTAAAATTGCCTCACATTTTTTTTACTGTAGTAGAAAAAATATGTTAACTTCTCAAATAGACCTTTGAAAACTTTGTCACGAAAGAGTTAAAACATTCGATAATATAAGTTAACTAATTAACAAATAATTAATAGAATCAGGCGTTATTTTGCGAAAATCCATGGTACAAAAAAATGTAACTGAAAAAATAAGTAGTGTTAATTCCGCTAACTCTAATCATCATCATCATCAGCTCATTTTATGTCCCCACTGCAGGAACACGAGCCTTCCCTATGGATGGATAGGGAGAACGGGCCATAAACCACCACGCGGGCCCACTGCTCATGCAGCCGGGACCAACGGCTTAACGTGCCTTCCGAAGCACGGAGAAGCTCGGGATGATCATTTTCTGGTCACCCATCCGATGACCGGCCTTTGCGATAGTTGCTTAACCTCAGCACTCGCAGACCTGGCGCGTTAACCACTGCGCCATCGAGCTCCTCACTCCTAACTCCTCACTTCTAACTCTAATAACGCTAGTAAATTAAAACTACATATTTTTTCAATAACATTTTTTTAACTAACAAATTCCGATTATTTCAAAATTTTTCTATATTTTTGATTGATTTATATTTTCGTGTCGCAGTAATTTACTGCGACACGAAAATATAAATCTAACCTCTCAAATTTTCCGAAACATAAATCTTACTTTGGTTTAATATTGAAAGTACAACAGCTGCGGTCGTTTACAACCCGGTCCCTAATTTGTGTGTGACTTGAAATATTTTAAGTGCTATAAAGCTATTACTTGGTCACACCTGTGGCGCGTGAAGATGACCACACACTTTTTGGACTGTTTTAAATTGACGTGTCACATTCCACATTACTTTAATACGTATAGAGATGAGGCCGCGTGCATTCGTCGGAAATCGTTGCGAGTACTTCTGTGAACCGTTTTATGGTTAACACTGAGAAGGCACTGTTCGTGAGAGTAAATATTGGAACAGGTTATGAAAAATAAAAATTTTAAGAGTAAAGGTTGTACTGTTCAGACTGACGAAGTAATCATTCATAATAAATTTTAAGTGCCTTACAAATAAACAAAGAATAAGGTCCGAATAGTTATTCCGTGTTTTGTCTCTTTTACTCTAATTTGAAATGACGTTTACATGACAGGACCAAAACACGGAATAACTATTCGAACCTTATTCTTTGTTTATTTGTAAGGCACTAAATGTCTTAAAAGTAGAGTTACTATTTTCGGCATTTTCACCATATTTCATTTGTCTTTGAGTATTTTATAGTTCCTCACAGAGCATGCGCCATGATCATGGAAGTACTGAAGTTTCTATGGTAGAATATTTATGAGAAACCTATCTAAAGACATAGCATAGTAGGCATAGTTATCATATTGTCAGTAACCAAGGAAGTAAAAATAATATGTTGCAAAAGATCTCGAGATCGCAACAGACCCCTTTTGCCCAGTTTTCGTTTAACTTAAATAAAGTTTACCCTCCCCTCTCCCCTCTTTTATTCTTATTTAAATTTAAGTTTACACACGAAATATTCTACGTGTTAGGTAGCATGTATAAAATCAGAAATCCTAAAAAACATAAAGGCACAAAGTCCTACACTAGAGTCTAACGAAATATCGATACAGCCTCACTTTGCGTTTAGCAAAACGTAATTATCTCGGACGTCTGCAGATGTAATATTTAACAATTTTGACAGGCCGAGGTCGCCGGTCGGCGCCGGGTTTTTCTAAAAGCCTGTTCGCAAAAACACTAGTTGGAATTTTGGCGTCCGGTATGCGAAGCTCAAATCTGCCGTGTGTCGCAGTTCCGTGTTTTTGTAGTCTATCCACAGATTAAATAATAGTTATTACTCTAAACTCCTGACTGTAGTAAAGTACGGCGGGCGGTTCCTAAAATTATGAGGCTTCAGAATACTCAACAATTCCATTTTTATGGAACCCAGATTTAATAATAACAAATGAGAAACATTGCATTTGAAAATGATTTTTGAAAATTAACTGATTCGCGTAACCATTCTACCTTTCCTACGGAACCCTTGGGAGCAGCCGAACCCACTGTAAGAATCGCTGGTGTAATAGATCGATAAACGATCACAAACTGGATAATACTGCTTATAGACTTATAAAATACATACATACACCGAAATACGTTAACTTACATATACGAGAATAATAACCGTACGATCTTTTAACTGTGAACACATTAAAAGAAAAGTAGAAGTAGTAAGGGTTTTTTTTTTCTTCCTCCTCCAACATAATTGGAGCTAGTCTTTACTATTTCTCTTTCATGCAACAGTAGTAAGGGTTGGTGAACAACAAACCCGAGCTAGGCATCGAAAAATACGAAATACACTGACACTGACGACCTCCTTGGTCGAGTGGCTTGCACACCGGTTTTCATGGTGTCGCTATCTCTGAGGTCCCGGGTTCGATCCCCGGTCGGATCAATTTAGAAATACCTGTTTTTCTATATTGTTTCGGGTCTGGGTGTTTCCTATGTATAATAAGTATGTATTTAAGTATATTAAGTATGTTTATCCGTTGTCTAGTTAACCCTATAACGAGTTTCTTAAGGAAGCTTTTCTTGGGGCTAGATAATTGGTGTGAGTGTGGGAAACATTTATTTATTTATTTATTTACACTTTGCCAGACCTCAACTAGAACCTAAGCCTAGATACCAAGCCAAGCCCTTTGTCACTCGGCCGCCGAGTAACATGCATATTGATCCATTTGTATTATACTGTTTCATCGTATGTAGGTATATCTGGGTGCCTAGTGTGAGTTTTGTTTACAATCCGTATTCATTCGATTACGTTTACGAAAACGAAAATTAGTATAGCATTGAAGCAGCGCCTCCTGGCGACAAGAGTTAACATTTTGCCATACTACAAATTCTCGTTTTCGTTAACGTGATCGAACGACGAATGAAACTCGCACTGGGCACCCTGTATTCTGTACAATATAACAAGATTTTAGCGCTAATAGGTATGTGATTGACTTAAGTCGATACAACTACTAACTATGATGATGAAAATATGTTTCTGAAATCGATGTATAAAAGCGAAATACCACTAATTAATAATCGCGAAATTTTAGGAATTAAAAATATTTCATACTTAATAAATTTTACTTTTTATTTTTAAGTGCTAATTGCTGCAGTGAAGCCGAATTAAATATTTATAAATTACAGTGCAAAATTAAATGGTCACCCGACCCAGCCAGGAATCGAACCTGGCAGTACTTCTGTATTTTATAAATATTTAAGATAATAAGATCGAAGCAAATAGGAACTATAATAATGATAATAATGTTTAAAAGTCCTGCATTTGTTTGATTACAGATCGTAAGTGAAATTACATTTAAAATGGAATCTTCTAAGATTTGATACCCTTTTACTCATTAAATGTAATGAATTGGATGCTCTACATTCGTAATTTATTAAACATTATATCGCTCCAATACCTATTATAACAGTAACTTTATAAATAAAACGCAGTACCTAATAGATATTTCATACTTGTATGCGTAATTATAACAATAAACTCAGAACGCCTTAATTCTCTGGTCCCATAAAGCCTTGACAGTAAACAGCAGACGTAGTTCAAATACTCAGTGTACGCGTAACGCCTTTAATTTATGTAGAGCAAATGATGTTACACTCAATTTGTCACAGTTAACTAGTAAGACAATTCCCATACATTAAAATGCTTTATTTCATATTCAATATCATAAAAATATGTTTTATTCATGGTTCTGATGATTTTTCTACCAATTAAGGTCTGACGTTACACGAGTCACAAACATCCATAGAATAAAATATAAGTTTATATATGTTTTTATCATATGCGTTTAATATATTGGCGTGTCGGTCAACGCAAGCAAATTAATAAATGAATACCATATTATCCAAGAGCGGTAGCCAAGGCGACGACCAGGCGGTCGCACACCTGCGTTTGCGCATCGGAAGGGGCTACAAGCAAAAGTAAACCTTCATTTTAAGCGACTACAGTGGAAATTACAATGCGGTGACAAAATTTTCTCATTACGAATCACGGATGTAACAAACAAACTATTCAAAACTCTGTACCTTTACAGCAAAGTTGGGTTTTATGGCCGTTGGATGACTATCGTGATACCGCCGCGTAAGTTGTGGTCACTTTTTAGCCGGGTTAAAGTCATGTGGAACTTAAAATAAACAAAGAGGACTCAGCCTTATTTATTTTTAGAGGTGACTTAAGCTTTTGTGTTTATTTACAACTTGAGACTCGCGTGAACCACGGTTAAAAGTTTTCTCTCGAGTCACAAAGCTACTGCTCAGATTAGTTCTGGCTTTTTGTACTAGATGGCGTTGGGCGACGTACCGTTTGTAGAAACATCAATATTCGTAAAAAACCGGGCTTCAACGATAATAACTGGATGTTACGTTGAACAAACTTATGTCGTGTAGATTATAACAATCAAATAAAATCAAAATCAAAACAAAAAATGCTTAAAGTCTTTAGCTATTTCGAAAAAACCTACATCGCGCTAACAACTTTTCCACACGCATTGAGTATAAATACTATCGAAATCGTAAGAAAGTGGGTTCCGACCAGTTCAACTGTCGGGGTTACTAGCAGAACCTTCATGGTTCCTTTACCCTGTGGAAAGTCCCCGGAGAAAAGGCGGAAAGCGTCGTATCGTGATGATGATGGCCGGGCCGGAACTGTAGGGGAGGCTAACCTGTGCAGTGACGTGCCTGAGCGTTGCTCAGAGCAAAGCTAATGTTGCAAAGGCGAATTAGCCTAACCAAATGGGGCTTACTCGGTTTGGAACCTGTCTTTTGTCTCCAAACTAAAATGAGGAAAAAAAACTATATAGCACTTAATTTTAAATGTGTTTTAACACAAAAAGTTTAATTGAAATCAAGCAAATCGAAAACACAATCTTAAGTATATAAGTAAAAGTAATATTTTTTATTAATTATTACGCAATACGAGTAAAATGCTTCGAGACGATGCTAAAAAAAATTAAAAAAAAAATGGTATTTTATCAAATACATGTTAATTATTTATTATTTATGAGTATTTTTTATTAAGAAAACTATAAAAAACCTTGATGTAATACAAAAAGATAAAATAAAATAGTCATGCCCCCAGAGAGATTTGAACTCTCGACCCCTGGTTTACAAGACCAGTGCTCTAACCCCTGAGCTATGGAGGCTACGAGCGCTGTGATCGAAATTACTGTACATTTTCAAAGAGAAGTTCCGAGAAGTTCTATAACTAAATGAATGATTAATGAAGCTATAATATTTTATTCTGATTTAGGTATACGTTATTCTGTTGCGTTCGAATTACAAAACACTTTTAGATATAGTTTTTTATGATACTCTAGACAAAGCAGGTTTGTAATAATAGGGCTTAATTTGATACTTTGAATATAATAAACAAACAATATAACACGCTTAGATTCAATAAAAATTATATAATATCTTTCTAAATAAAACTTTCTCTCTTTTTTACTGAAGTATATTATGCTACGTCGTAGAACTGTGCTACTACGCTACACATAACAAATAGTTCTATAATATCGTAAGATTTATTTAAAAGACAATGAACCTAAAACTAAAAACCTTTGAAAAAATAATAAAATAACTAAAATATATTATTAAAAGGAGTCCATTTAGGCAAGGTTTCGAAGATACTGGCAGCGTTCCCCCTTTGAATAGCTAGACTTATTCTTTGTCCGAGGTAGCTGCCAGCTCTTCGGTCTCCTGTGATGTCGACTAACCTTTTTGCTATTTCCTTAAAAAGCCTTAAAATAAAAGGAAATAAAAAGTAAGAAATAGTTTATATTCAAATAAGTAAGCACTTTTAAATATTGATTATTCTATTTCATTTTATTTAATTTTTAGTCACAAAATGTAAACAAATACTTTCGTAGCAACAGTAACGCCACAATTAAATAGCAACTGTTTGTCTGATTGAGTTACGAAATCTTTTTGGTCGGTTTTTGGCTAATTACAAATACTATTTAAATAAAAGAAACAGGTCATCATCATATTGAATTATGTATTCTATAATTTCAAAATTTTTACTTCAACATCTTTCCATATTATTAATAGAACCAGAATTCCGATGAGCGTTTCAAACCAGAGCAAGAAATATTAAGTACAAATATTTTGAATTCTTAATTAAACTTCATGTTTAGTATAAGCTTCATACTAAGCTGAACAACCTTTTTTACATTTTGTACGAAATATAAATGTATAGGAATATTAGGTATAAGTAAGCAAACAGCAGAGGAGCTCGATGGCGCAGTGGTTTACGCGCCCGGTCTGCGAGTGCTGAGGTTAAGCAACTTTGGCAAAGGCCGGTCATCGGATGGGTGACCAAAAATTTATCATCTCAAGCTCCTCCGTGCTTCGGAAGGCACGTTAAGCCGTTGGTCCCGGTTGCATTAGCAGTCGTTAACAACCACCAATCCGCACTGGGCCCGCGTGGTGGTTTATGGCCCGTTCTCCCTATCCATCCATAGGGAAGGCTCGTGCCCCAGCAGTGGGGACATAAATGAGCTGATGATCATGATGATGAAGCAAACAAGTCCACTTCTGGGATTCATTTTTGTTCCTAGTAATTGATCGAAGACAAAATACTAGAAATATTACCTACCTTTTGTCGTATCGTGGCAGTTTAAATTTAATTTTACATTTCAACATCCTATACAAACTAACAAAAGTAAAAACAGCTCAAATTTTTTTCAACCAATGAGCCGATTTTAATTAACCTTTATATCTTGAAATGAAACAACTTTTACGGATCTACTCGCGTTTATTTTACACATTACTTTTTAATGTTTATCCTGACGTTCCGAACCCTTTGCAGGGTCCGTGGTCTCCCTGTCACATTTACACATTACTTTTTAATCAGTTCACTGGGATTCCCTGTGACCACGGACCCTGCAAAGGGTTCGGAACGTCAGGATAAACATTAAAAGTAATGTGTAAAATAAACGCGAGTAGATACGTAAAAGTTGCTTCATTTCAATGTGTAGTGTTCGCGTAAACTTCAGAAAACAATAACCTTATATCATCATCATCTCAGCCAAAAGATGCCCAATGCTGGACAAAGGCCTCTTAAGCTTTCTATGCTTAAAGAAATACAGATACAATACTCCCGATGCGATCCGAACCCCTCGGAGAATCTAGTAGGGAAAGCGGATACGTTTTCGTGATGCCAGTCCCCCTAGAAACTCTCTGACGGTGTTTCGAGCATATGATCTGAGGAACCCCTTTTAGTATCTTGCCACCCTTCAAAAAGTCCGGTGACGGTGAAAGGCTGTCCAAAACCATCAGCAAACTTCTTGGCGGGAAAGTGAAGAGCCATGTCTGCGGTTTTGTTTTATTTTCTAAAATTTGTGTTATGTCGAATATTAATGTGAATTATTGGTGGATTATTAACTGTTAAGTGTACATGAGTGTGCATGAGTGTTGGCAAATGACACAAAACAGTGCAACGTCATTTTTCAAATTCTGTCAAGATGTCCGCCCGAGGAATTAAGTATAGTAAAGGCCCACGTCTTTACTGAGATACTCGAGGGGTTAGGAGGTATATCATTTCTCACTTCTCATCATCATCATACAGAAAAGAAATATTATTTATTTATGTATTACTTGTTAGAAAAATTACTTTGACACTGGCTAAATGTGCTAATTGCACAAAGCCATCAACAAAAAGAAAAGAAAAAAACTCTCTGGTCAGTCGCCACCATAATGGTAGATGATAGTGTTCCCGTATAAATAAAGGTGATGCATCGCGTTGCGCAACCGTCCAGATGTTTTGTTTGCTGACGACGATCACGTAGGGACCGCTAACGAGCCGGCCCTAGCGACGTGACTGATGCGATGCGTACAGAGCAACTGACGCTGCCTCGGAACAAGATACAAATGTATTGTTTACTAAATACAATTAACAGTCGAATTTTGTACGCAATTTATAGAAAAAAATAATAAAAATAATAATAAAGTGGCTTAAATACACATGGAAAAGGAACACTTTATACGGATCTACACGCGTTTCTAAAAGTTCCAAAACATATTTTTTTAAATTTTTTTAAATTTCAAGCTAAGTGCATTAATATTCTCCTTAATTATCTGATTATCTTTAATTTTTATGATTATCTTTTTATCTCGTTTTCGTTAACGTGATCGAATGACGAATATAACTCGCACTACATTTGCACTCGAGAGGAAGAAAATATTAATTTGCATATTCTGCAAAATTCAACTATCAATCAAACGTCCGCTCCAGTGGGGTTAAAATATTTTCACCTGGCAATTAACTAGACATAGAAGAACTTTTCTTTGTTGGGACTTGGGAGGCTTCACGTCGCTGCCATTTGCCTTTGATCATAGGACGCGCACCAAATGTGACTACGTACATATAAGTAGAGCACTTTGCATGTTCCCGCCTTTTAAGGAGCTCTGCTTGGAGAAGCGTTTACCTATGAATGCGAGTCATCGAACTCTACGTAGTATATGGTAGTATTGACCTTTACAAAATATAAAAAAAGTTTTACCATAAATATTTTACGGTAAATAGTACAATGGAGTGCAATTTTTTTTATAGTTAAATACTGGTTGAACTTTACAATTTATGTAATTTTAACATTTGGTAACTTTGGCAACAACCCTTTCCTAGCTGCAATAAATAAGATCAATACATACAATAATTTCTGGTATTTTTTAGGTTACCTTTTTTTTATATGAAAATGAGGCAAACGCGGGTGACCTGAGGGAAAGTAATCGCCGCCGCCCATGGACACCCGCAAAACCAAAGTAATCGCAGATGCGTTGCCGGCCTTGAGGAAGGAGTTGGATCTTGAGAAGGAAGCAGGAATTGGGAGGGGGAAGGGGCTCACCCTATCTCTCAAGATGGGCCTCCGGTACTTTCACTCATCAGACGAAACACAACAGCAACGAGTGCCATTGTTTCACGCCGATATTCTGTGAGAGGGTGTTATTACGACGGGCGAGCCGGCCCATTTCGTGCTGCAATGCAGCATGGCCTACCACTCAGACAGTGTCACTCATTTAGCAAGGGTAAACCTACAGACGCGAGTAACTTTAACGTGAGTGTGAAGATACTTATTAACCCCCTTACAAATAATATACAATTTTTTTTGTTATTATAAGATTTTGTTCACATTCTTAAGGTTAGTATAGTAAGGTTTTGTTCATAACAACAACAACTTTTAGTAGCATTGTGGTGTTCCAGCAGTTAAAGGTAGTAGTAACAAGGCACAAACTTGAAAAAGACAACCTCAAGATTACGAGTGACGAGGACTAACATACATACCTATCAGTGGCGAAGAGTGGAAATTTAAAGAAGGAAAGAAGCGCGCGTAAGTATCGTGAATATTTTCAACACTTTGTCTTATTCAAATTGTAATTTGTTAACAACAAAATTATATGTAACCATAATCATAAAACCTCCTTTTTATTTTATACTGAAATAATTCATACTCTTTTTTTCCTATGTTATTTATGTGATTCTTTGGTGGACTTTCAAAACAAAAGCCGCGCCGTGCAGACTTCGATAACAAAGAAGTTAAAAAACAAATGAAAGCAGTGCTGGAACGATGTCAACTTCCATGGAATTAAATAAGTACGGCGCAAGATAATCCAATGCCGTAGCATTTTGGCGAGAAATTGACAGTCATTACTGCTCAGCCAATAAAGCTGGCGGAGTGCGGCGCAGCCCGTTATTTCTCTGTCCATTGCGTTCTTTATATCACCGTTGACTAAAGAGTCCCATAGTATACACGCATTGAACTAGACACTCATTTATCGCGTCACATTTCGCTCTTGTTTACAGCCCTCGGGTTACAAGGCCGCTCTGGCTGCGCTGCTGTCTCGCAAGTGGCACGTTCGGCAATCCCGCAAACTTATAATTTACGTAGCGGCAGTAATGAGACTAGTACCTGTAGATATCGGTAATGTACCCGTTCGACGTCCAGTTTGGGATCCGTATTCTAATCAAACCCATGAACCTCATGCTGGGTCTGTGACGTGAACATAATGTAATCAACTGCATATCTTCCCGTGTATGTCGTAAAAGCCGACAGCTGAAGGGACAAAGGATCCAACATATTTGCACATCAGGTGATCGGCTAGCTACCTATCACTGATGTTATCTTTTCCACCTCTGAACCTTTTGATTATGCTAAATGTGGTGGCGATTTCACTAACGGCAAATTTTCGAAAAGTTGGTGATTTCGATGCTCTAATATCTACCATTTTTTTTAGAAAAGGATGTGAGTGTGGACGTACTTATTTATGTATGTTTTCTAATGAAACGTTAACTAAAAAACTATTATGTACCACCGTACCAACGTAACGGCTATCGTTACTACGGAATTCGTTGGCGCAGTGGCTAGCGCGCAAAGGTTGCTTTTTCGAAATACAAGACTCTGTCCATGTATTGTCCAATTGTCCATGTGGGAAATTATCAGCAGCCCAACATTGGGACGTCTGTAGGCTGATGATAACAATGACCTTAACAATTTTTATTTTGTTATTTTTTTAGTTTTTAATTAACTAAAAAATAACAAAGAAAAAGCATAAAAAATGAAAGAAGAAAAAGAAACACAGTTAACACAATTTAGTATATTTTCTTAAAAAAAAATCCAATTTCTCTTATTAGTCAAAAGGAAGAAAGACACAATTTCAACATTCCACTCTCAATAGCTACCCTACGCAGTTTTATCATGATATTTATAAAAAAGATCACACAATTTGTTTATTTATATTTATGTTCATCAAAACTACATCCGTGAGTCTTGGCCTATGACCTAGAGAAGGAATGTAACTAATGACACTTCTAACACATCGTTAATGAATTTATTGATCATATTTTTCAAATATATTAGTCTCCATTATTATATTCAAGTCATAAAAATGTTTAAAATTTGAACGTGTGTTATTTGTATATTATATAAGGTTTTTTGTACATAACTGCACACACGTGTTCACATACTTTATTTTTAAAGCAAACTAACGACAATATTTTAATCACGATTTCTTGCTTATTAATTAATTAGTTAGATATAAAAAACATAATTAACACGGATTAGTGACAAAAGTTATAGTTTTTAATTTGATATGTTCCACATGTACTCTTCTCCAGTCATGTATATTTTGTGTACAAAATGGTCTTTTATAATAAGAGGTGCTAACAAAATTCTTTGAGGGCAAGCTAATATTTACAATATAATATAGGTACCCATAGCATTTAAAAATAAAATTACATGAAATTGTCAGTTCGAGGGTCTTCTATCCAAATCTTTGGCGTCAGCGTCAGCGTTACATTACAAACGTCACTAAGTTAGGAAATCGATTTATACTGTACATATTAAAAACTTTCTTATTAAAAATTATAACAGCTTAAACATTACGTAACATGCGGAACCAAATGCCACTTCGAACGCGACCATTGCGATCAGTTTTCGGCGCACACGCATCGGAACTTAATTGGACCTTTTTCGAAGTTAATCGGCCGGTCGCGTAACTGTACTGACTATACTGTACGCGCTGGCGTTTTTCTGATCTACTTTAGCCGCCTCCGATAAGGCAGATGTAATTAAATCCGTTCAACTTTTAATTTGCTAAGTTTTTTTAAAATATTTGTATGCTTTGGAACACGTATATGTTAGGTTGATTAATAATTTTGTAATTTATATCTCAATTGATACTCGTATCCGAACGAAATCAATGTTTTTATTTCACTGGCAACACTGAGTGTTGGCGGGAACGATTGGCGGGAAAATAATATGGCGGATCGAGTCACTAGATGACGGTCACTTTTGCTTGGGCGTTCGTGGTGGACGGTTGATTTTGAGCTGTACTGGTTATTGGGAGAAATACACCTGTTAAAAAGAATTTGAGTTTTTCATTGTGCTAATATATAAATGAATTATAATACTATAGGGTAAGGGTGTTTCTTACATATAGGTTGAGATTTATTGGGTTTTTTTCAAGAGCAAGGAAGCGCTAAGCCTTCTATTGAAACGATATAATAAGTAACGATAAGGACAAAGAAGGAGGCGCACTTCACTCGGATTCCTCAACCACTGACAACTGGCTATCACTATTACTTTGGTAATAGAAACACAATAATGCTGCTAACATTATATTGCAATCTAGATATATATAATGACTTATCCTGACTGATTCATCATCGCTGAGGCTAAACCGCTGAAGCTAATTAGATGAAATTTGGAATGTAGGTTACTTGAGTGACGTAACCAGCCACTAATAAAGGATTTTACGAAAATCACACCCTAATGCGGTCAAATAGGGGGTGAAAGTTTGTATGAAAGTCCGTCAGTTTTGAAGTAAGATAAATGGAAATTGGTATTTGGCTTCTTGAAAAGAATTAAAGAATGAAATGTCTCAGGATTTTTTTTTATTTTCCTTCAAAGGAAATCGTTTCAAAGAGAATCGTTATTTTTAAAGTAATAACTATCAAAATAATAAAATAAAAGAATGACGTGTTTTAGCATTTTTCGAAAAACCTTCCCTAGGTGAAATAAAGGTGGATAGTTGTATGGAAATCTGGCATTCTTAAAATTTTGGTATTGGCCTGGTAAGAAATTGTAAAGTGTTTCAGGTATTTTGGAAAATTATCCTTTATATAAGTAGGGGACGACAATTTTTACAGGAGGTTTCTAAACGGACCATAATTACTTATACAGAATGATCTTTTATTACGTTATGACTGATTTTTACTAATTCCTACACGTGTAAAGATACAGATACTTATCTTTAATAAGTTTGACTTTTATTACAAACAATCACACGTCGTGTAGCCTACGTGAGCAAAGCCGCAAGCAAAAGCTAGTAATGTTATAAGGCTACTGATATAAATAAGATCTATTAAATCTTAGTTTAGTAGCTAAACTAGATGGACTGAGAACAAGCCTTACCACCAACAATCGAGAACAATAACCATGTATTCCGCGCTAAACCTTGGATCTCTTGGTCTAACACCGTGACTAGACCACGAGGTGGTAAAACCTAGGTAAATTTTTTTTTTTTTGAGATAGTTTGCTGATTGCCTCAGACGGCATTTTCAGCTTCACCGGGCTTTTTTGGGGGCGGCGAGGAACGTAAAGGGTCCCTCAAGCCGTGTGAAACGAATCACCTTTGGAGGTTTTCTAGAGGGAACGGCATCGCGCACTAGTGCGCGTCCCCGTGCCCTACTACACACACCGGCATATTTAGCGGAACACAAAAAAAAAAGTCCATAATTAAAAAAATATGGTTTTATTTTAAAATCTACTTACTACACTTCTTTTGTTATTTAAAGTTTCATTTGTTTTAATTAAAATGAGATCACATTAAGAACAGATTTTGCGAGTAAAGGCTATTTGTAAAAAATGGTACATTTTTGAACTTTTCATGTAACCGGGAAAAGTGAAAATTAATATTAAAATAACAATTAATTAAATTAGAAAAATGGTGATTAATATCGCGTATTTCCTCCACGTGCTCTTATTAAAGTTTCTACCCGTCTAGGCATACTGAGAATGATGTTATCGATGGTCTCCTGGGATAGTCTCCGCCATTCCTCAACTACGGCGATTCGCAGTTCACCCACGTTGGCAGGAGCTGGAATTCTGGACTTAACTTTTTTTTTAGCAAGTCCCAAACGTGCTCTATTGGGTTCATATCCGGTGATCTCGCCGGCCACTCCATAACAGTGATATTCATATCATTAAGATATGCTTGAGTTACCCGAGCGGTATGCGGCCGAGCATTATCCTGCATAAAAACAAAATCGTGACCGATATATGGGGCAAACGGTACGACATTTTCTTCTAAAACTTCTCTGATATAGCGGTCTGCAGTCAGACTCCCTCTGTCAATCACTACCAAGTCTGTTCGAGCTCCCAAACAAATGCCCGCCCAAACCATTATTGATCCACCACCGTATGCAACTGTAGTTTCAAAATTTGTCTGAATGTATCGTTCTTCTTTGCGTCTGTATATTCTTTGCCTGCCGTCAATTTGATTTAAGAGAATTCTGCACTCATCACTAAACAATACTTTACTCCATTGGTCCGCGTTCCAAAGTCGATGTTTCTGAGCAAAAGTTAACCTGTTTCTACGATGATTTACCTCGAGCCTTGGAGCCTTGGAGGGCACAAATGAACCCAAACCAGCTTCTTCGAACCTTCTTCGTACCGTACGCTCACTTTCGGTTATACCCCGCACTGCTTCTAACTCATGTCGGGCTTGGACGGCCGTCAAACGGGGGTTCCTACGTACACGAAGCCGAATGAAACGATCATCCCTACTCAAAGTGCGTCTTTTTCTGCCTTGTCCTGCTCTTCTCACATAAGTACCGGTCTCCCTGAACCGTTGGATACTGCGATGGATCGTTGAAACTGGTCGACGAAGATCTCTGGATATCACTCTGTAAGTTTGACCATTTCTTCGCATTTCGAGTGCCCTGGCAATCTCCGTTGGGGCTAAGTCAGGCATAATTCAGTCCTTAACTCCAAAAAGATACGCGATTAAAAAAAAACTAACAAAAAACAGTATTTCAATGAAATTTTAAATCAAACTCAGAAGGAAGAAATAATCGAAGTTCGCTCCAGATAAGGTGTATTTGAATAAAATTAAAACAATTGCATAAAATGTGATGTTCAGTTGTTTTCTTAATTTGAAATTATTTATTTTTAAATTAAATGACGTATAAACCAGCCAGCAACCTTATATATTACTGATTCGTCCGTAATATATGCCGTTCCACTAAATATGCCGGTGTGTGTAGATTCTCCGAAGGGTTCGGATCGGATCGGGACCTAGGTAAAAACTTAAACTACTTAATTATAGCACATACACACCCTTACACACACCCCCCCTCACACACACACACACACACACACAGTTAGTTATATTTGGTTTTTATTTTATTAATTAAGTAGTTTTTATTATATAAATTGAGTAACTAGATTAAGTACATGATAATTTCTATGTAAACCTTAGAGATACGAAAGAGCGGAACCTCTTGGAACAGGCAAATTGTGCCTAAAAGGAGGTTCCAGCCACTGCTATTTGTACCTACCTTTAAGTTACCCAATAAATGAATTATTTTATTATTTTATTATAGCAGACGGCGATCGCAGGTGACGCAGATCTCCCGCCCAGAGTAGACTTACGAACTGATGGCATAGTGACATCCACAAAAGCTACTTGTAGCCCAAACTGAATAAATAATTTTGAATTTTGAATTTTGAAATAGGATTGAATTTTGAATTTTAAATTTTGAATTTGAAATCTCGTATTTGTCTGTTGTCCGCATCTTATTATGCTGTCCTAGTGCTGGACAATGGCCCCCATCACTGAAATCAAGTCATTGCTATAGTTATATAAACACTGCGCTTTGCCAAATACGGGTTGCTGATCATGAACACACTTTTACACTTTTGTCCGACCTTGGAATTGGACCCAGGACCTCGGTTTAAAAGGTCACCTATGTACCTTTTTAAATTGGAAATCATTTGCTTACAGTAAAAAGAATGCACACACGTATAACATTTCATCATCATCTCAGCCAAAAGACGTCCACTGTTGGACAAAGGCTCCCCCAAGGACCTCCACAACGACCGGTTATGTGCTGCTCGCATCCAGCGGCTTCCCGCGACCTTCACCAGATCGTCGGTCCACCTTGTTGGAGGCCTGCCCACACTGCGTTTTCCGGTACGCGGTCGCCACTCGAGGACTTTTCCGCCCCAGCGGCCATAAGTCCTGCGAGCAATGTGCCCTGCCCACTGCCACTTGAGCTTAGCAACTCTTCGGGCTATGTCGGTTACCTTCGATTCGATCTCGTCCCGAGCATAGCCCTCTCCATTGCTCTTTGAGTGACCTTGAGCCTTCTGATAAGGCCCATAGTGAGCGACCACGTCTCAGTCCCGTATGTCATCACTGGCAAAACACACTGGTCAAAGACTTTCGTCTTGAGACACTGCGGTATATCGGACGAAAAGATATTTCGTAGCTTACCGTATAAAATTTATGTTAATATATATTTAACTAGATACAAGAGTATAATAACATTTTTATTACTATTAATAATTAGATTACCCTTTAGGAGAAATATAAAAGTGACAGTTTATTTTTACATTTTGATGTCATATTCATTTTAAGTACAGCGAGTTCCATTACAGGTACTTTAATGTTATTTATTAATCTCCCATAAAACTTAATACTTATTCACTTAAAAATTAAAATCAAAAAAAAAATCAAAAAAGATAAATATCCTTTACGAGCGTCAATTTAAATATTATGGTCATTTTAATACTTGAATTGCCTTTAAAAATGCAACAATGTTTAAGGTCCTCTGAGTCGTAAAAGTTTAATGAACAAAAACAAATTGTTTACGATTATTGAACACCATGTACTTGTATTTTGTTAGTACATACAGGTTGACTTTTTTATCACCGTCCAAACCTTCTGAGATGACTCCCGTGATACAAACGAACAACTCTTACTATTGAACCAACTCCCTAACTCGAAAATAAAATTCAGCTGTTCCATACATTTTGGTCGAATGAATATTGATGTTATGTATGGAACTGCTGAATATTATTTTTGAGTTAGGGAGTTGGTCCAATAGTAAGAGTTGTTCGTGTGTATCACGGTGATAAAAAAGTGACCCTGTATAACTTGTCAGGTAGCAAATAATTGAATTTAATGTCATTTCTTGAATTTAAACTTATTGTTTATCACACTGACGACACGTTAGGAGTTTTAATGATTTTTAAGGATCTGGGAAGAGTTTCACACTGACTGCGACCTGCGTCTACCCGTGCGTAGCGTCGCTCATGTGTGCTTATGCATATTTTCCAGTATGGAAAAAGCTGGCGTCACGCCCTGGAAGCTTTCAGAGAGTTGACAGGCGAGCGAGATTCCTGGAGAGACTTGGAAAATACTTTTGTTGAGCAGTAGGATAGAAGTTATAACCGGTAAAACTGAAAAAATATTGCCATAGCTAATTATTTTAAAAAATAAATTCAAAAATAAAGAATAGCCATACAGAATATGTTGTTTGAATGATACCTAAAATATATATATAGATGTTTAAGTTTCTTTTTCGGTTACTTACGCCAGTTGTCCCGTCAGCCCGGCAGCAGCGCGCGCCGCTACGGGTGCGCCGCCCGTGAGCCCGGATTCGGTTACCGACTGACGCCGTATCCACTTACAACTGCTCTTAGTTCAGTTCAGGGCTGTCAATAATATTATTGAATACTGTTAGTAAAGGTATTGATGGTATTGTCTGGCAAATAAAAAAAAATATTTTTTTTCTTACGTGAAAAACGTAAACACAAACTACGTTATGTTTTCTTATTAGTTGTTTTAAATTCATCTGTGTATCCTTTTCGTTTTATTGTTATGTTGTTGTGCAGGTCAATATATGTTTTATTATTCTTGTGTTTATACTTATTCTTATGTACAATTATCTAAAATAAGTGCTACGAATGCTACGACTTCGACAAAGCTCTATCACAAAGCGTGTATGTAAGAACTTTCGCCAGCCAAACGGATTAATGCTGAAATGCTGTACGTTAAAAGTATGCAAAGTGAAATCTTAGTATCATAATTATTATTAACTACCTGCTTTCCATCTTAGATCGCTAATGCGCTGGTTGAAGGCAGCCCCTTGAAACGCCGGAGCGACGGAGAAATCGGCCAATCACAGCGCCTAATTTTCATATACAGGGTGCCTCTGCGAGTTTCATTCGCCATTCGATGACGTTAACGAAAACGAAACTTAGCATGGCATTTAAGCAGCGCCTCCTGATGGAAAACGAGGAGAGTTAAAATTTTGCCATACAAATTCCGGTTTTTGTTAATGTAATCGAATGGGGAATGAAATTCACACTAGGCATCCAGTCCACTGCCACCCACACACCACTCTGTTGGCCGATCGTCAAAAACACTCATGCTTAAAGAGTGGGTTCCAGCCATTAGTAGAACTGGGCTTTGGGGATTGAAAGAAAAGGAATGAAGACGAGCTCCAGGTCGTCCACGTAGCGGTCAGGAACCGAGGAAGATTTTGAAGCAAAAAGACAAAAAAGCTGATGGTCAGTAATAAAAATATTAATTAAGCTACAAAAATACAAATCACCAACCCTATCTGACTCAACATCCGATTGCTAATTTCAGAAGACATTGCTAAATTTAAGTTTCCTTCTTCGTTTTATAAATTGGTATTAAATAAGCAATTTTTTTGGCATGCAACAAAAACGTAGCCAATGAAGCATCGATCGATCGTAATATGAAAGAAACAAGATGTTATCAACCATTACCTCATATTTACCAATAATGGGTATATAATTAACAGTAGCCCAGCATTTGTCGATTTGTGATGATGATTGATGTAGCTACTGTTGATTTTATATATACCAACATAAAATATCAACGTTTCTAGTAGTCAATAACCGAACAATTAAATATGGTAAATATGGTTACTGAAGGTTGATGTTGGAAGCTTAAACTTCCTTTCTAACTACTGTATTTAAATATATGTTGTTACTAATTAATGAAATTATTAACTTAAAATAAGGGTACTAAAAAGTCAGCCTTATTATAACATTATTGATTGCCAAAAGGTCAATTAATAACACTGCATTTCATAGAGAAGGGTGTAAAATATATAATTTAATGTGTAATGGAAATAATAGCCGTGCGACACTCAAAACGCGTGGATTCGCCTGCGTCCGCGCAATTGGAATAGATTACACGCACCGCCGCGTCCGGACGTCCGCTCGCGCCCCGTGGGATCTGGTTTATGGTAATATCCGAAAAGTTACAACTCTCAGTCACTTGTTCAATGTGTGCTTGTTCAATTTGTTATATATCATATTTGTTATGTATCATTTGTTTTTTATTTTTAATGTTCAAAGAGTTATGATTTCTTTTTTTCGAATAGGTAATAAATACTCCTTTAAAGGATGTTTTTAATTTCTTACTTGGCCTTCATTTTACCTGATGTTAAGTGATGATACGGTCGAAGGTGAAAGCACTCTTCACCCGAAATCTTTAACTACTTCAAAAGAGGATGACATAATTATGGAGAAAGATAGTAGGTTAGTTTGCACCGTAAATAAATATCGATGTCTGTCTTTAAAATTTCTCAAGAAATTACAGTTCTCATTCAAGTTTTTAAGGGTGTTTGCACATAGTTAATATCTTAGGAAAGATACAGTTGAATACAATTTAAATTGTTCATAATAACGTAAATGAGAGACGATAGATGCTATGAGATAAATGATTTTCAGTAAGTAAAGATGTTTTACAAAGACTTCACGCAGACATTATAGCAAATAAACAAAACCACAAACAGGACTCTTCACTTTCCCGTCCAGAGATCTTATCAAGCCTTCGCCTATTACGCGTGTTTAATATTGAAAAGTGTAATTAATGAAAATCAAATCAGATATATCGATAAACAGCCTGAGCGATCACAAGAAAATGATACAAAGCGTTCACTTGTTTCTTTAATCGATACCTACACAACATTGCAGCGAGATAATCTTGTGGCCGTATGAAATTAATTATACGTTTCGATTGCTTCTCGCATCGCAATTTATCAGGTACGTTAAATGGGTGCAGTTGCAGTAACGGCACTTTTTAATCGGCGAACTGGTTCCGATTGTCGCCGCGGAGGCGTGAGAATCGCTACTCGCGGGGGATTCTCAGGGTTGGGTGACGTCACTCACTACACCTGCGAACCAAACAAATAAAATGACGAAAAGACGACAATTGCCTTTTCAGGCATGTCTGAACTTGTCAGTTTGCGATCGAGATCTGCGGTCTTGGAGAATTATAAGTAAGATAAATTATTTTATTTTTTTGGTCTTATATACAAACAGTTAGCTTCGCATACGGACTGTCTATCCAAGTATCCTAAGTAAGATATAACTTTTACGATAGGGAGTAAAACGATACAACGTTAGAGGATTTAACTTACAACGCATTACTGGATAGTAAAGTCATTATTCTCGAGTGTTAATAACGGATCGAGGGTACTTCCTTCCAGCAGACTTCCGCAATATTTACTGGTTTGGTTTCCTTGAAAAGTGCAATACAATGCAAAAGTGCAAAAATTATACCTACTACCTACTTGGTTTGTACAATACTCTCTGTAAGCAAACTTTAAATAGGAATAAGACCTCTTTCGAAAGTAAGAAAGAAAACTTTTTTGTTGTCTTGCAAAGTTCTAAGAAAAACAAAAGATCAAAAAGTACGTAACACCGGCAGCCAACAAAACAGCGCTGTGTGATAACAAATAAGGATAGGACAGGATAGGACCTCTTCCTAAAGAAAAAAAGAAAAAAATCAAGAATCGTTGATTCGCACCGTCTTAGCTGGTCTAGCAATAAATTAGCACCGGTGCTTGAACGGGAGCCAGATTTCCTCAGGCCAGGCACCTGCCTCGAGTTCCCACACGCTTGTTACACAATAAACGCGCTTTTTATTCATGCCCAACTTTTTTTTACTATTTGCAAAGGATGTTCGCAATATGAAAAACCTTTAGTGGTATTGCGATGTGCTCTGACTAACGATAGGGATATAATTAAGCGGTTTATAATGCAGTTATGAATGTCATGTGGTGTAATTAACATTCATCGATTGGATGCATGGGTGACTAAACTTTACCGAGAAAATATGGATATTCAATAACGGCTCATACAAATATGAGTTTGGTATGCTATTGTACTGTGTACTTGTGCGTGGATACATGAAAAGATATATAGAGTAGTGTTACCAGTAATCGACACGCACCAGTGAAAGACGATTTTTTTAAATAGGGGTCAGGAACTGATCAGTCAGCATCTTTAGCAACTATTGAATAATAACCACTTCCTTCCTTGTGTCAATCTTTATATATATAAATCTTCTATGCGTGTGTATGTTATTGAATTCCTTCTAAACGGCTGAATCGATTTGGATGAAATTTTCTGTGTGTGTTCAAATGGATTCGTGAATGGTTTAGATTTACAATTGGACCCGGTAGGTGACGCTGCTATAGGGGTCCATCATGGGATACGGGTGTTCTTAAGCGGACGAATGATTTGTTTGTTTTGTTATCATGGAAACTATCACCGTTTTGTTTGTTTTGTTGTCATGGAAACTGTCAAAGCGGTACGAAGTCCGCCGGCGCCGGTCAGCTAGTATACAAATATTTCAATAAAGAGCTATGTAATTTTAAGCGACGAAATCTCTGCCAAACACTGGGTTTGAAGTGATGAGAACTGGTGCTTTCACCCTACATTGTTATCATAAGGTATACAAATACAAGAACTATAAAGATATGGTTTATGGTATAACAATAGA
Source organism: Eudonia mercurella (assembly GCA_963082485.1). NCBI lineage: Eukaryota > Metazoa > Arthropoda > Insecta > Lepidoptera > Crambidae > Eudonia > Eudonia mercurella. The sequence goes on along the minus strand of OY720035.1, from coordinate 12,208,265 downwards.
AGTCGTTGTTTTTAAACTTAATGTGCCGTCAGTCGCCGGTTAAGATCCGAACGGAGGAGTATAGTATTAGGAGACTGGGTGAAGCTTGAGTGATACCATCCCTTCTAGAAATCCTCTGAGGAGGTTCCATCACTACGGCTTTAGGATCCTTTAGTTCCTTGCCACCTCTAGAAAGTCCGGTTATGAAAGATCGTAAGCAGCCAACACCAAACTTTTTCCAAAAATAAGAGATATTTTAAAAGAAGAAGCTATTTTGCTTCAAACTCCATCACTCGGACGCATTCATTCACTTACAGCCGAAATTAATAACCTATCTCTGGTAAGAGGCCTATCTTAGTTTAGTTACCAAGTAACCGCTGTTATTTTCCGATAATTAACAGAAATAACTAAGCAACAAATCTCTAGTAGGCCCTATCTCTTGCTGAGGATAGGTTATCAATTTCGGCTGTTAGCCTTTCATTTAGCATTCGCGCAGTAAGCATTTTAACAGGATAAAATGGTAGTATTAATAAAAACGTCAATCGTCTGCACGAGACGGTCAATTAAAACGATCGCTACTGGCCGGCAAATTGAGTTTATGCGTAATAATTGAGTCGCAGCGTCGCTTACAGAGATTCAGGACACGTAAGCGTGACACCTGCCGACGGTTCCCACGCAGCATCTCGACTCATGGACTTCTTGGCGGGAAAGTGAAGAGTCATGGCTGCGGTTTTGTTTTATTTTCTAAAATTTGTGTTATGTCGAATATTAATGTGAAGTAATGAAGTGTTTGTGATTGTGCATGAGTGTTGGCAAATGAAACAAAACAGTGCAACGTCACTTTTTAAATTCTCTCAAGAAGTCCGCCCGAGGACTTAGTAAAGCCCCACATCTTTACTGAGATACTCGCGGGGTATATCATTTTTCACTTCTTATTTCTATTATCATTCATCGTCATCATCATCATCATACAAGAAGGAAATATTGTTTATTTATGTATTACTTGTAAGAAAAATTACTTTGACACTGGCTAAATGTGCTAATCGCACGAAGCCATCAAATAAAGGAAAAAAAATCTCGACTCTTTCGCGTCTTAACATCTACAAACAACAACCATAAAATAAGGAGACCCAGAAGCAGGGCCGACATTAACCTATCGGAGGCTCTGGGCACTTACGGACAATGGGGTCCTTATGCTACGCTAGATTTTAGTAAAACAAGCAAAAGGATTAGAAAAGCAAAACTCTAGATTTATTCAACTGGTATTTTTATTTATTTGCAGCCAGATAGAGTTGCCAGTGTTAGGCTCTGCTTTATTTGAATTAAAAAGCAAAAAGTCATTAAGTTAACAATTCTTGTTTCGCAAAACAAATATATTTATTGGTAATATCGGATATCGGTTAGTGATCTGGCAGGAACAAGCACCGTCGATTGCGGGGCCTTGGGCACTTGCCCAGAGTGCCCAATGGTAAAGAAGGGCCTGCCCAGAAGGTAAGCTTAATGCTTACCGCGCTCGAGCAACGCACACATAGACAACAGTCACGGACACAGAATCTCACAACAGCTGATAACGGACAGTTCCGAGCTGTTCCGAGATCCGTGTATGAAGCTTACTTTCTGAAATTACTTTATTGTGTGCAACAACGGAACTAATCAATATTCTTATGATATAGATATACGTGAGGAGCTCGATAGCGCAGTGGTTAACGCGATTGCTAAGTTTCGCAAAGGCCGGTCATCGGATGGGTGACCAAAATGTATCATCACGAGCTCTTGCTTCGGAAGGCGCGTAAAGCGCTTGGCCCCAATACCCTGGGTTTGTTCGATGCTCCAGGGTTTGTAATCACCAACCCGCATTTGGCAAGCGTGGTGATTAAGCCATTACCCATTAATTGTAGTTATGACTTGATTTCAATGATGGAGGCCTTCGCCCAGCAGTGGGATAGTATTAAGGTTATTTAATTTAATTTATGATTTACATTATAGACTTCTGATGATGATTTGCGTCTAATTTGTCATCAAACGCGTTCTTACGTCCGGCCCTTACGACATAATTTACTATACCTATCATTATACACTGATTCTTCGCAGAACGGGTTTTCGGATCGCCATTAATGCGTGAAGATGGCCTAAAAAGTCAATTACGCTGTGAGAATAATCTGATTACAGACAGAAGCGATCGATGCTCTTTTTTATTTTGTCTTATCTGTCAGTTTTTGTTCTCTATTCATTTGTTTTTATATTGACTGATGGTTTTTGATTGAAGCACGGAACAATTTAAATTCAAAGACCAAATGACGTGAGCTTGTTTGAAATGTCTAAATAAGTACCATCAGTCTTGACAAAATAACTAATTCAGGAGGGTAAGTAGGTAGCTAGAACCGCTTAAGGATTAAAATTATATATAAAAATATGCGACATATTGAAATAAGTTTTATACCTTTTAATAAGATAATCTGGCTTTAAGCTTCATATTTATTAGACAATGTTAAACGAAATCGAAATATATTTGTATTCATACCTACATCAAATACTTAATGGTAGTATAAAAATAGTTGTTTCACAATATCTATAGTCGTATCGGCCAATTTTTTCAACCTTGTCTTATAAAAACGTTTCCATATAATTTCCTCAATGTCCCAATAAGAACGAAACTGGAAACAAATGGGAGATAACAAGTACAATTTATTGGTCTCGAGCAAAGTTCCTCGAAAAAACGTGCGTGACCAATGAATCAATGAATCCTTAACGAACGAAGGTGCGTCAGTTAGCTTCGTTCGTAAGTTTACTTACATGATAAACTGTATTTAACTCTTCTTTTTTGCATAGAATAATTACGGAAATCGCGACAAGACAGACGACCAACGAACGAACGGAGAAGACTAAATTCTTACCAAATGAAGAGTTCTTAATAAAAGGTAAAATAAGAACGCCAATATGTTTGCAATACACCCATTTCTTGTATTTTGTATTCTATGTATTTCTCTTGAACGAGAAATCCTAAAATGTTTTTCATAACAATTCCATTCAAAGTTTTGTTTTGTCGCCATAACTCTATGGCGAAGCTTAGGAACTCGCTATGATCAATGGGTTTTTAACATACTTTCTTGCGTTCAAGAATCACAATAATTACTCACGTGCGACGCATACCGATGTAGCGCCACTAAAGAACAATCCAATGTTTCATCAATAAAACCTCTGCTTATGTCGAGTATGAGAAAAGTGTAGTATTCCCATAATTGTCGCCGCATGATTGCAAAACAAAATAAATCGTGAGAAACTGTAGGCAGGTGCTCGTGGATCATTATTAAAGATGAACTTTTTATTTAGTTAATATGAGACTAGATTCACGATGAGAATAATCTATCTGGCCTTTATTATTGGAAGGGATGTGAGGATCGTAAAATTGACTCTCACATGTGGTATTTTTTTTCCTTTAATTTAGACTTACAAACTTGTTTCTGGAACTGCTTTGTTCGCTTCTTTCCGTTTTGCAGTTTTATAGGTATAAATTATGTTAACTTAATTTTATAAAGTTATTAAGTGTATTTGTTTGTTTGTTAGTTAATTACTAATACCTTCATCATCATCATCATCATCAGCTCATTTATATGTCCCCACTGCTGGGGCACGAGCCTTCCCTATGGATAGATAGGGAGAACTGGCTGTAAACTACCACGCGGACCCAGTGCGGATTGATGGTTAACGACTGCTAATGCAGCCGGGACCAACAGCTTAACGTGCCTTCCGAAGCACGGAGGAGCTCGAGATGATAAAGTTTTGGTCACCCATCCGATGACCGGCCTTTGTGAAAGTTACTTAACCTCAGCACTCACAGATCGGGCACGTTGACCACTGCGCCATCGAGCTCCCTACCCACTAATACCTTACTACTTTAAAAACTTGAAATAAATCGACCTGATCCAGCTCGAGAATGCCATGGGTGAATGTCTCGATCAAATACATGTCTCGAGGGCACGCGACTTTTGGTAATAATCTGAATTCTAATATATTTATTACATCCTACTGCTGTCTCCCACAAATCTCACCATATGTCTTAATCTTTGGCGGTTCACTAATCAGTTCTATAGAAGTCGACGTCGTCGACTTCAACGCTTTCTCTGTCAACCTCTACGCCGCCGCCATTAACCCTCTCGTATCCTGAGCGTAGCTCGCCCGCCTCTCCGGAAACATTCGGCTAATGGTGGAGACTGACCGAAGCGTAACGACGTAACGTAACATATTCGATGCGAGCATTCGCATGGTCACTACACTAAATCAAGCCGCTCGCCGCGAATGGTGCGTTACGGTGACGTTACGATGATCGCTCCAGTCAGTCTCCACCACAACGTGCCCCGCCCAATCCCATATAAGCCTGGCAGTCTTTTTGCCTACTGCCAATGTCAGTTAGTCAACGAAGCATTTTGTTTCTTAACTAATTTATGTAATCCAATAAAAATTATGTATCACACTGTAGATAGTTAGTAGTAGTAGATGTAGTATAGTGTAGTATATACCTATATAGACAACGCACAAGCGTTTATGAACTGGGGATTGTTCATAGGTTAGGAAATAGAACCGCTTGCAAGTGCGCACTGACGTCAATACGTGATTGTGTGCATTTGCCAACACAATAACATTTGGATTAAACCACCAACGTGTCAATAAACTACACTCTGATTCATATGTGATTGTTGTTTTAAAAGCCATTATCTAGTTGAACATAGTAGAACAGGATTACTTTCGAATCAAGAGTAGCGTTGATCGCTCCTGTTCTTTGAAGTTTTATTTTACTTTTAAAACTACGGTATGAATGAATGTGAAGAATGCAGAATACAAGTGCGAGAGGAATAAAAGCGAGAACTAGTATGAATGAGAATTGCAAAAACAGGCTCCGATTATGTTGGAGGTACTTAGGTCATAAAAAAATAAAAAATAAAGAAACATCACATACATACCTACTTGAACCCTGAAAACATAACACTTATTTTTTTGGTCGTTTAAAAGCTCGTTTAGTCGTGTAAAAAGGAGATCGATCAGACCCTTCGAACTACAGGCCCATAGCAATCACATCCCTCCTCTCAAAGGTCATGGAGCGCATCATCAACCAGCAGCTCCATACGGCCTTCGTCACGGATGGTCAGGTGACCTTCTGGTATAACTCACACACCGTTGGGCAGAGGCCATAGAGTATCGAGGTGAAGCTCTAGCGGTTAGCTTAGACATTGCTAAGGTGTTCGATAGGGTCTGGCACAGAGCGCTTCTCGCGAAGTTACCAGCATACGAAATACCCGAGGGACTTCGTAAATGGGTCGCTAGCTTCCTTTGTGGGCGCAGCATTAAGGTCGCTGTCGACGGTTGCTGCTCTGATGTGATGCCCACGCCATGCTGACGTTCCCCAGGGCTCGAATTTGTCTCCACGTTTGTCACGCTGTTTCTGCTGCATATCAATGATATGATATGATTAGCATTGAGAATATGCATTGCTATGCGAATGACAGTACGAGAGATGCCCTGTACGTCGGCAAATCTAATGTGCCTCAGACTTTCACACAGGAAAATCGACTGAAACTTGTATCCAAATTTGAGAACTCCCTGGAACGGATCTCGGGATGGGGTGGATCGAAACTGGTTCAGTTCAACCAATCCAAGACACAGGTTTGCGTGTTCACCCCCAAAAAGGATCCATTTGTCGTAGCACCACAGTTTCAGAGCAGTCCACTTAACATCTCAAGTAGCATTGGGATCCTTGGTGTTGACATACCCAGTGATGTGCAATTCCGCAAGTATCTAAAGGACAAAGCGAAGATGGCATCACACAAATTAGGAGTTTTTAGGAAAGCGAGACGGTATTTCACGTCTAACCAGCTTTTACAGTTGTACAATATCCAAGTTAGACCACACATAGAGTACTATTCTCACCTTTGGTCTGGGGTTCCTAAATGCCAGCTTGACCCTCTAGAATTTTTGCAGCAACGCGCCTTTCGACTGGTCAACGATCCCAAACTCTCAGACCGATTAGAACCTTTAGCCTTGCGACGTGACATCGGCTCGTTGTGTGTTCTATCGCCTAATGGAGAATGCTTTGAGGATTTTTTTTAATTTGGTGCCTTCCTCGTTCTACCATCGCACCGCTCGTCATCGGAACAGGGCCCACGCACACTTCCTGGAGCCGCTGTTCTCTCGAACGGTTCGTTTCCAGAGGAACTTTATTCCACGCACCATCAAACTGTGGAACAAGCTGCCATCCGAGGTTTTCCCATTGAGCTACGACATGGATTCTTTCAAAAAGGGTGTAAAGAGGTTTTTCTCCGGTCGGCAATACAAAAGCACGATGTTGCTGATGTCCATGGGCGGCGGTGACCGCTCACCATCAGGCGGTCCACCTGCTTGTTTGCAGACTATCAATATGTCATCCAAAAAAATCATTTCACATATTTCGTAATATATCGAAACTAAGCTTACCTGTACATAGCCCAAAGACGTCTCTTGTTGTATTTTAAATTGTTTATCTATTTATTTTGTTCACGTACAACGCTTTTTGCTTCGAAAACGAAATATCCAGCTGAAAATACTACCTACAGATTTACTTATAAAAATAACGTTTTCAGTTAAAAGTGTGGCCACACGCATCGCGTACCGCCCGCCGATCCGTTTTGTTGCCTTACCTATTAATACCTGGTCGGAACAAACGATTTCCACGGCGGCGGTACCGGCATGAAACGGCGGCGGCGCGGCGGCGTGGGCGATCGCTGCCCATTTCCACGGTGTACTTCCAACAACCATAAAGGCTTTGGCACTAAATTCCTAATACTTTTGTGCCAAGGCGTTTGTACGGAATTTGTTTCTGCATCCTCTAGTTCTATTTGGAGAAGAGCTAACCTGCAATATAAAAAGTATATGTTAATGCATAAGTTATAAATAATCATAACTGTACATTTAACAGAAATTGTTGTTAATCTAAGTTGAATTAACTGGCATATCTTGTGGCGGTCAGAACTCCGAAGACCGGGAGAGAAGACGATATTCCTTGATTCCGGTCACTTGCTTTACTTCCGAAAAGGTGGCGGACTGCGCGGGACCGGGATGGTTGGCGCTCTTTAGGGCTACATTCATAAATGAAGAAAAACTGGATTTTAAAAATTTAATTTTTCACTCAGTTACAAGCTGCATTCAAGCTGAAAGAATCCACAAATGCGCCATCTGGATTATTTAAAGTATGATTTAAGCGGTGACACTATAAGTAATTTTTTTTGGCAACTAAGTTCGAAAAAATGGTGTGTCGTTTATAAGCACAACATAAATAACGTATTAGTTTTATTTTACATTTTGGTAAATGTAGAGGTATGTAAGACGTAAGTTATTAATTTATTTCTAATAAATAAACTTGTTATTCAAGATGTTTCGAAGACTATCACACCATTTTGTCAAAACATTTCTTTTTTAAAACTTCACAATAATATTGCCAGTTAGGAACGCACCACTGACAGTGGATACATACACATATTTGTCCAAATGTTTGTACTGAAAACACATTTGCTCTGTCTGATGTTCTATTGGACGTTTAATAGAGGTGGGAAAGCGGCCGATCGACTCGAGGTGTGTTTACTGTTTCCTTCAAACGACGGACACGCAATTTCAATCGATTCGTAAACGCTATAGTAACATATTAGTGTAATTTTAGATTTTGGTTGTGAAATTTAATAGGCCTCGGCAGCAGAACGGATGGGATGCTCGGTTTGATAGATTTACAAACTATTATGGTCACTAACATTACAGTAATCATTGACAAGTTCATTTTACAAACATTAAATAACTACTTTAAAAAATCAATAACATGAATAACAATCTTGTTAATAATTTCCCTAATATACCAATTTGGCTCTTGAGAGAAGATTCAAGTGATGTGTGATCTGCCATATCGATATTAGTTCCAATAAAACAGGTAAAATCGGGTGATAATTCATAGAAACGAGGTAATTACTCGGTCCGTCGGTGTCGCCGATGGAGCGTGGTTCGACCACGGATATCCTCGGCAGGAGCGCTGGCCCAGAAACCCCGTGGGAACCACCTGTGAATCAGTTCGAGTTTTAGTAGTTAATAATGGAGAATAACCTCTTTTGGTAGCTGATATCAAATATATCGCTTTTAAATCGTAAGTCAAAGAAGTTCATGGCTTAAGGTGTAATTTAAAATAATTATATTATTAAGGTGTAATAATTTCTTATATTCCATATTATTCATGGCCTTATCTTCATAGTTTTACTAGGCACTTAGCAGTTGTCTCTCGTAGTGTCAGTGTATAATTATGTTCTGTTTTACTAGCTTTTGACTTTATTATTTATCGTAATTATATAATCCATTTAGACTAAAACCAACGTGTATCATTGCCGAGTTTTTAACAGCTGCCCTTATTCAAAACAAGCTGCTTTTTGTTTCTACGTATAATTTTTCAAGTGTATACGCGCAATTCCTATTGATTCCGGTTCCATGTTGTATCATATATGTGTCATTAAATTTGAATTGCTTAAAATCTTCTTTAACAAATGAATACTGCATTTTCATTAGTACAGTTTAAATAATAGTTCTTATTTATTAACATTCAGTCACCAAAACAGACTCATTCCCATAACTATTTGCGCGCAGCCAAAAAAATGCACCCTCAAAATATTTACTCAAAGAACAATCAAATTAAAAAGCCAACATTTCAATGCTACACGAAACCGGAACTCAATGTGTTAATTCATAAAACATGATCAATAATGGGTAACAATGCGGATTGCGCGCGCGCAGATGTCACGCTGCACAGCCGACAGCTGGAGGTCAACTCCCTTCGTCGATGCACGAATAGTATGCAGACAATAGTGTTGTAGTTAGGACACAGATCGACAAACGTTTCTTTGAATTATGTAATCATTTGAAAGAAATTATCTAAGGTATGTGTTTGAAAGTGATGGGACAGTAAAATAAATGTTCAGCTTAAATAAAGGGCAGGGTTGATCAGATGTTACTCGCTATTGTGCCTATCACTGATTGTAGTTAACGGACCGTCCAAGACTTTTTAGTATCATTTTTTTTTTCAAAATATAAGTCGAAAGTATTTCATAATATTTTTAGAAAGGTTTTATGCCATCGTTATGTTTAGTATTAATCCATTTGTGTATACACCACACTACTGTTTTATTTACGCAAACCTTCGAACTATTAATATGGTTTTGTTAGGAGTCAATCAATGAAAAAAAAAATTAGGACGAACGTTATTTCGTAAAAGTGTAGACGATTTATTAAAACCGCTAATAATCTTAATATAGCTAATATTTTGGTACGCCATTGCGTTGTTCAATTGTTTAGATGTTCATATTTTAGATTCTTAAGTTAAATATAATAAAAAAGCTGAATATACATTCCTACATTATTCAAATTCCAATTATTGAAAAAAAATGTATTCTAAGTAAACACTTCGACCATTCGTGGCTCCCGTTGTTTTTAAATGTGTCCGTTGTTTTTAAATAATTGTGGTGGATGTTCAGGAAAAGTATTTTTTTAAAATGAATTCAATATTCCATATTATAAAAATACCCTAAAAATATTTACATATTTTTACAAACTGAATGAACTTTATAACGTCTTACCTTCTAAAATATTGACATATGAGCACAGTCGTTATACAGTACCTGAATACCATACATTTGTTCCCCATTCACCTTTGTTTAATTTATTACGAAACGTGGCAGATCAATTGTCAAGCTGTGGTTTCAAACTCAAACGCCAATTCACCCAGAAACAAATCCACACAACAGCATCAGTAGATAAAACAAAAGAAATAATGGAAGATCCCTATCGTCTTCAGTCAGAGATCAAACGGGCAATTAGATCAGTTTGTTATGACTTTGGTGCTTTTAAATCGGCTGCTGACATAAATCTTTCACCGGCCAACAAAATCATCAATGCCAACGTATTTTAGCATCTGCCAACAGCAGCCGTCGCTGCCATGTGCGAGGGGAAAGAATCCAGGTGAGAGTACTACACATATGTTGCCACGTGGGGAAACCCTCTACAGGTGTCCGATGAATGAACCCATTGTTGGCCACTCCATTGACAAATGTTTGACGTTTGGCGCGCAAATTTGGCGGGATTTAGCGACGCACAAAAGGGTTGTTTACTTCGCTAACAGATGCCGCTTTTTCGGATCCATTTCGTAGTATTTATAAATCTCTGCGACTGACGTAATGGACGCAAGAAATACCACGTACGACTGTAATCAAATCAAGTAATTTGTTTATGTTATAAGAAGCAGCGGGTCACCTGATGGAAAGTATCTAATCACCGCCACCATTGTAGATGCGTTGCCGGCCTTCAAGGAAAGAGTAAGCTTGCTTCTTAAACGTCCCGAAGAGTAACTATTAACTAATCTGTGCCCGAAGTCCTAATGGCCCAGATATACCGCGTCTATAATTCACTTCATTCACACAATGATAAAGCATCCATGAACAAAACAAAAGAGGGCGAAATTTTTGATGTTCAATTGTTAACTTTCAATTTAAATACAGAATCATTATAATAAACATATTAGCCACCCGTCACATCCGTTGCACCGCTTAAAGTATGTGCAGTTGGCCCAGTACGGGGCACCTTACAAAACGCTTCCCATGATTAAGATTCCCCAAGGAACTTTCCTTGGCACCCCCGAACAGGTGTTAGATTAAGGTCAGGGAGTTCTCAGAGTGATGGGTCAGTGGTCACGTCTCGGTTCCGCTAGATGATTGTCCGTTGAGACAATTAATGCGTAACTTTTTGCAGATTAATTTATTCTTACGTTATACACAATTATTGTTAAATTAACCGTTAGTAGGTTGGTAGGCAACCACTACCTTCTAGCTGTTTAAACAACAGTACTGGTTCAGAAAGCAAAACAAGTATTAAATTTTTGATATATAACATATTGTTACACAAGGGGTATGTATCCATTGAGCGACATTTTTTCCTTTAATAATTAAAAAGAGGTGTCAGCTATTTATTAGTCTTTAGTAACAATTCAATTCCTCTTATCCAGTAACTTTACTTAAACTAGATAACAGTGGTATATTTATATAAAATTATATATTACCAATCCCAAGAAACTTTTTCGTAGAGCTTTTAGGTAGTTAGTCTTGTTATTTATGTATAGTATGCAAGTTGTACAAAAAAGAAAAATCTACACAATGAAAACTTACACGCATTCACACTCACTCGCGACTATGTTTTGTTTTTTTCTCAATTTTAGTAAATATTTGTATTTATATTTTTTTTTGTTACACTTGCCATAAAGCAGGAAATATGTTGCTAGTATGTAAGAAAAATATCTTGTATAGGTTCGTAGATTTTTATATAACTTGTTTGTCTGAGAGTTGGGAACCTGGTGTCATGATGTACAGGCATTTCTTGCTTAGCTTAGGCACTAGTTTCGTACAGATTACTTGCACCTATAATTTTTTACAAACTGTAACTAGCAATAAGAATATGCTTTGTGGAGAGAAATTCTTTTTTTTATATTTTGTATCTGTATTTGTAATACAGACCAGCTGCTTCCTAGCTGTCATCTCGTAAAATTTCACCGAACATGGGTGCCACTAATATATTATATCTTTTTTCAAAAGTTATTATTTAGCTAAAACTTTCAATGCAATTTTAACAAAAAAATTTATGAAAATTAGATCCGGTAACTGCGAATAAACTTCTCAATGCTTAGGTGTTGATAATATTGTCAATAATTTTACAACCCATATCAATAATATGGGTGTTGACACCAATATCAATTTATTCCATAACATTAATAATACAAATGGCAACACCTTAAATAAATTTAAAATCTGAGTTATTGACGAAAGCATGATTTCACAATCATCGTCTTATGACGATAACTTGCTATTCCAATATTTTTTTTATAAAATAAATTAATTATGATGGGGCTAATAAGTTTTCTATCGACTAAATTGTCCATTGACCTTATTGCTTTTTCCTTATTTTTAATTAAAAGTTAGGCATCTGATTGACCAGAATTAAATCTTTCTAAGCTAAGATTGTAATATGTATTAGTCCGAGTGTATCTTTACTTACAATACAATATTCCCTCACAACATTCATTAATCTCGCGTCTCGTTCGCTGCTTGCCCTTTAAGTAAATTGCAGCTCTACCACACAATATCGCAGGCCCAATCGATCACATAGCTCATAATAATGCACAATGTGCTCACACGAAGAAAGGATTTACGATCAAAACGTTCGATCGCGCGTGACCATAGGAATCGTGAGCCAGGTGTTCGCGGACACCTAATTGGAGCACACCGAGACGCCCTCGCGTAATTGGCCGTCATTTGTGGCATTGCGCGCTGATTGGGGGATAGGATATAAATGTCGAATGGCCGTTAATCGTGCAACTATTTGAATATTTGAAAGTTTGCATTGCGGAATATCATGATTTTGAAATATTATGACCTATTGTGGAGGAAAACGCAAAGCCCTGGATGAACGACTCAGCTCACCTAAACGTACTTAATTTGTTCGGACTAGACGCTGCATTAAACCCAAGTGGCAACGTCCCCCTCATTTTGTGAGAAGTTAGTGCATAGGCACCGGCCAGCATCGCCGGAAGTGGCGATTGGCGCGCTAATGAGGAAGCTGTTACTGCGACGACCGAGCTTCCTGTGTTATATGGCTATTGTTGATGCGGTACTGGCGGCCACACCTCGAATGGTACCTACACTGTTGGTAAGTACAGGTATTTTTGAGTATACTGTCAAGTCGTGTCAAGAACGATATTATAGTGTAGGTATTTTTGAATCTATCGCTATGACATTGTGTCGAGATTGCGAACTACTTCAATAACTTAAGTAATAAAATCGAAGCTAAGATCATTAAGTACTAGGGTTATAAAGTCACCGAATCGTTTGTAAAAATATATGAAGAGTTAGAGTCAGCAAGCACAGTGTCAAAATAATCAGTCTCAGTTCGTTCGCCGCGCAGGACGCACGTACGCTCGTGCTCCGTCGCGCGCTCGGCCTGTTCCGTTTGTTTTTTACTCGGTCCCTTTTTACTGTGTACCGGTAAGGCTCCGGTGCACAGTACGTCGCGTTATAGCGTTCTCGACGCAATTTTCATTGCGGGAGCGCTACCCTTCGCCGTTTCACAGCGATAACTGTCATTGAAAGACTACGCTTAGTAGCCGACTGGTGGATACCTAACGGTGACAACTAAACCAGTTGGGGCACTGACCCGGCTGCCCTCCTGACCCTCCTGGGGGGAAAACACTCCGGAAGAGTTCTGGCAAAGTTGGCCTTGGGGGATCTCCTAGTCAACTCAGAACTATTAGCTACACTTTCAGTTTAGGGACAAACACACCCTACGGTGAATTGATTTTCACCGGAGGACACACCTAGGGCCATTCAGGCAGTAGGTTCTTTTCAAACACACGCCTCCCTGCCTGTGGCGGGGAGGGTCTGACACCAACTCACGCATCTTAGCCATTGCACTCCGGCTAAGATGGAGCTCGAGGTGATAGAGCTCTTGCTAGGGCAAAGTCACCCCGAGGCGTTTGCAGTCCTTAAGACTGCCCACCACAACAAGTTGTCCTCCCCCGCGTCCACCCCGCGCCCCTCGCCCTACGCGAAGCCCATACAAGTGCCTTCCGGGCACTTTGTCCCCACGCCCACCGCGCATCTAAACATTAGGCCCATCATTCGGATGGATCAACCCGCGTCCCCGTCCGATCCCGAAATGGAGATGGAGGTCTGTCCCTCCGCCTCCAAAACTATCCCTCCCGTCTCGGACTCCGAGCCCGACGATGTTGTCACGTCGGACTCGGACTACGAAACCGTCACCCGCAAAGGGAAGCGGGCACGTAAGGCCGCCCCTCCCTCTGTCCCTCCGCCTAAGGCCGCTAAATCCAACAGCGCGCCCTCTTCCCGTCCTTGCTCCCCGAGGCCCGAGCCGAGCCAGCCGCGCAAGGAAAAGAAGCCCCCTCCGCTCTATATCCAGACCACCAAGGACTGGGTTGAACTTTCGCGTTCTCTGAAGGCGCGACACAACATTATCCCTTTAAAAATTCGCCTCATTAAAGGCGAAACCGAGATGATCAAGGTACAGCTAGCTACCTCGACCGAATTCCGCCAATGCACGGCGTTTTTCCGCTCAATGAACGTGCCTTTCCACACGTTCTCGCTCCCCGAGGAGCGAGTACTCTCCGTAGTTATCCGCGGTCTTCCCACGGATTGGGACCCTAAGGTAGTACTGGACGACCTTAAGTCGCAAGGCTACCCCGTCCTTGAAGTGACCCGGATGCTCGGCAAGGACAAAGCCCCTTTACGCCTCCTAAAGGCACAGCTAGAAAATACCTATAAATAATAAATCCATTTTCGACGTAAAGTCCATTGTAGGCTTCGATGGCCTATCGATCGAGGCCCCTCACAAGCGTGGCATTGTAGGTCAATGCCACAAATGCCAACGTTACGGGCATGCCGCCCGTAACTGCTTCGGCCGTCCCCGATGCGTTAAGTGCCTGGGTGACCATGGCACTGAAGCGTGTGCAAGGCCTAAAGCGCCGGTTCCCGACGACCCGCCCGGTTGCGTAAACTGCGTCGCTTTGGGACACACCGCGAACTATCGCGGCTGCCCCAAAGCGCCGCGTAGTAACGCCAACCGCGGGTCGGGACCGCGACGTAACTCCGCGACTCGCGCCCCTCCGCCTTCACAGATCGCGAAAGTCTCGCTCCGCCCCGCGGCCCCCTTACCACCGCCCCGCAACCCGTGGGCCACCCCGCGGGCTTCCCAGCCCGCGGCTCAAGCCCCCGCGACAGACTCGCTTGTCGACTTTCCTGCGACTGGCCCGGCTCGTGCCCCACAACCGCTTCCGGCTGAAACTCCAATGGAGCAAAGCCCTCCCGAGGCCCCTCAGGCCACGGCCCCTAAGGCCAAAGCCCCCAAAGCTAAAGCCACTAAGGCCAAGGCTACTAAGACCCAGTCCCGTAAGCCAAAACGGCAAACCCCCGCCCCTAAGGCTGCCCCTAAACCCAAATCCAACGATCGCCCGCAACACCCGTTCGCCGCGACTGTAGGTTCCCTCCCAATCACCTTCTCATCCATCTCTACGGTTGTCGAACTTGTAAAGATCTATCGATACAAGGACGAGATCGTGGAGGTGGATAGGAAGTTGCGCGAAGCCGCCTCTGCCCCCAACGCTTGTCCCGCTATGATTATAGCGACAATCTTTTCTGATCACGGTCCCCTCCTAGACAAGATCACGTCCCTCATTGACTCTCTTAAAGACTCAAAATGAATAATACGCCCCCACAAAGAATTAAGCCCCGCTCCCTTACGGTTGCGTTTTTCAACGCGAACGGTCTCAGTAGTCAACGCGACGAGGTGTCCGGCTTTCTAGTCGAACACGCCGTCGATGTTTTTCTCGTACAGGAAACTTTCCTAAAACCTTCCATCCGAGACCCGCGTTTGGCAAACTACAACCTTGTCCGTAATGATAGAGTTGGCCGCGGTGGCGGCACTCTTATCTATTACAAGCGGTCGCTTCACTGTGTCCCGCTCGATCCCCCACAGCTATCCGACTTAGAGGCTTCGGTCTGTCGTCTAGGCATGACGGGCCACCCGTCGATTACTATCGCGTCCGCGTACTTGTCCCCCAACAAGCTTCTTACACAACCCGATCTCGAGGCGCTGTTTGCTATGGATAACGCCGTCATTATTGCCGGCGATTTCAATAGCAAACACGCTCAGTGGGGTTGCAACTCAACCAACCGTAATGGTCGGGTGATGAGCCACCTCGCTGAGTCGCTGCTCTTCGATATCGTTGTGCCTATGGAGCCCACCCACTATCCGTTAGTTGATAACCACACCCCCAACCCGTTAGATATGGCGTTGCTAAGGAACGTAACTTTACGGTTGCGTTCCATAGAAACGATCCACGCGCTCTCCTCCGATCATAGGCCGGTTGTTTTACAGTTAGGCCCCCCCACCGACCCCACCCCCGTTATTAAGGTTGTGACTGACTGGGATAAGCTTGAGAAATCCCTCGAGCCTACCGCCAGTGAGTCATTAAACCAAATCCCCGATGTCATTGCCTCGCCTCACGAGACAGTGGCCGCGGTCGAGGCCCTCAATAGTCATCTCACTAACGCTATAAGCGTATCGACCCGGCGGGTTGTAGCGACGGGCGACCATCGCTTCAAACTGCCGGACGATGTGAGGCAACTGTTGAGGGCTAAGAACGCCGCCACGCGCGCGTACGACTCTTATCCCACTTCGGACAACCGAGTTCGTATGCGTTCTTTGCAGCGCGCTGCTAAAGAACGCATAAAAGAGCTCCGCGGTGCGAACTGGGATGGCCTACTTAAAGAGATCTCGCCACACCACCAAGCTTATTGGAAGTTGGCGAGAGCCTTTAAGTCGGACACGGTCACGTCCATGCCCCCGCTCAACAAACCCGACAACTCAATCGCCTTTGACGACGACGACAAAGCCGAATGCCTCGCCGACAGCCTCGAGTCTCAATGCTCGCCTAGCACCCTCCCAGTCCCTCAGGACCATGTCGATATGGTAGATAGCGAAGTCGATAGACTCTCGTCCCTCCCCCCCACCGCTACCCTCCCGCCTGTTACGGAGGATGAGGTGCAAACTCTAATTAGGCGTCTCAAACCCCGTAGTGCCCCCGGGGCAGACGGCATCTCAAACAAGATCCTTAAGATCTTACCCGCCCAACTTATCGTTTTAATCGTAGCTATCTTCAATAGCGCCATGGCAAACGCAATCTTTCCCGCTGAGTGGAAGGATGCGGTTGTCATAGGTATTCATAAACCCGGTAAACCGCGTAACGCCCCCTCTAGTTATCGCCCCATCAGTCTTCTCAAATCGTTGGGAAAACTGTATGAACGCGTTCTAGTATCCCGTTTAAGGGAATACGTCTCCGCTAACAATATCCTTATCAACGAGCAGTTTGGGTTCCGCCCCAAACACTCGTGTACCCACCAATTGCACCGCCTCACGGAGCATATCCTTACCGGTCTCAATAAAAAACGTCCCGTGGGAACCGGAGCGCTTTTCTTCGACGTCGCGAAAGCATTTGACAAAGTCTGGCACAACGGCTTAATTTATAAGCTTTACCAATTTGGCGTGCCAGACAGACTCGTGCACATCATACGAGACTATCTGTCAAATCGCACTTTTCGCTTCCGCGTCGAAGGAACGCTCTCCACCCCTCGTCCTATTCGCGCCGGCGTCCCGCAGGGATCCGTGCTCTCCCCAATCCTTTTTGCGCTTTACGCAAATGACATCCCCAAGACCCCACGCGTAGACCTAGCTCTATTCGCGGATGACACCGCGCTATTTTCGTCCGGTAGAGACAGAGCCGCGGTTTCCAACCGACTCCAAAAAGCCGCTAACACCCTCGGCGTTTGGTTTCGCAAATGGCGGATCGAAGTTAACCCCGAGAAAAGCGCCGCTGTGTTCTTTTCTCGGGGTAACGACGATCGTTGCCCTCCCATCCGTTTATTTGACCGTGCTATCCCTTGGGTAAAGCAAGTAAAATATCTCGGTGTCACCCTCGATAGAAGATTGACGTTTGCGCCTCACCTTAAAATCGTCCGTAACAGGGCCGCGTTTATATTAGGCCGGCTCTTTCACCTTATAGGCAGACGAAGTAAAATGTCTCTTAGACATAAGACGACAATTTACAAAGCCTGCATTCGCCCGGTCATGACTTACGCTAGCGTAGTTTTCGCGCATACCGCGCCCTCCTACCTGTATCCCCTACAAACCCTCCAAAACCGTTTCATGCGTGGTGCCACGGGCTGCCCGTGGTACTATCGCAATGTAGATCTCCACCGTGATCTTGATCTTCCCACTATCAAAGATTTCATCAAAGACGTTTCCAGACGTTACTTTGATAACGCCCCCCACCACCCCAACCCGCTTGTTGTGGCGGCCGCCAACTATAACGTTGGTGCCTTTCCACCAACAAGACGGTTCTCATCTAGGCGTCCTAAACACGTCTTAGACGACCCCGACGACCCCATAACAGTTGCGAACGCCCCCCCGCCCGATCCTCTAAATGTCACTACACATTTACAGAATACACCAAACATGCACACTAGCTTAGGTCCAAGACACCGTACTCGTAGAACAAGGGTACGAAGAACCGGTTCACACGCGCTCTATACCAGGTACAGACATGTACCTGGGCGCTTCTCTCCTCCTCCACGGCCCGGTCTACCCGAGCCGAGGTCCGAGCCTTTAGAGGCGCCCTCGGGTGGTTCCGCCCCCCGATCCGATCCGAACCCTTCGGAGAATCTAGTAGGGCACGGGGACGCGCACTAGTGCGCGATGCCGTTCCCTCTAGAAAACCTCCAAAGGTGATTCGTTTCACACGGCTTGAGGGACCCTTTACGTTCCTCGCCGCCCCCAAAAAAGCCCGGTGAAGCTGAAAATGCCGTCTGAGGCAATCAGCAAACTCTCTCAAAAAAAAAAAAAAAAAAAGCACAGTGTCTTAAGATACCTCTCCTACAGCTACAAGATTTGGGTTCGTGAACTAAAATGATGACTTGTTGGAGTTATAAGTAAGATACGCCTTACCTCTTGCTTAGCAGTAATATACTAACGGAAGACTATTGCGGGTATCATTTTTAGTACCAC
Source organism: Eudonia mercurella (assembly GCA_963082485.1). NCBI lineage: Eukaryota > Metazoa > Arthropoda > Insecta > Lepidoptera > Crambidae > Eudonia > Eudonia mercurella. Next base: position 12,189,614 of record OY720035.1, on the reverse strand, counting down.
ATTTATTTATTTAAGTAACACAACAACCACCATCTATAGAAAGAGAAAGAGAGAGAGAAATTTATTGACTCACAAATAAAAAAAATAACAAACATAGCTAACACAAGATCATTAGGGGCCTCAGCATATGTTGTTGCGAACCATGCCATGATTATAGCTATTATTATTTGTAAATTTAAACAGCCACTAAAAACAAAGAGACACCAATCATCCTACCGCGTAATGGACGGTTGGAGAAAATCAGTTGGCCGCCGTGTTTAGACACCATGAATCCTGTGATTCACTTTTTCCACTCTCACCGGCCATTCACCAGAGCGCGGCGGAGCGCGACCAAGAAACGTGAATGGGAAACGAGGGCGCTAAGGATATAAACTGCCTGGTTCAGTAGGAATTCTGATTACGTCCCTGTTTTAGCGTCCACTTCATAGAGAAGAACTATTAATTTAATGTGTAGATTATTTATTGAAAAAATATATTTTACATCATCATCATCATCATCATCTCAGCCTAAAGACCTCCACTGCTGGACAAAGGGCTCCCCCAAGTATCTCCACAACGACCGGTTTAGTGCTACTCGCATCCAGCGGCTAATATAGGTACAATACATATTTTACAATACTATTATAATAACAAACCATAACTTAAAAAAACATTACAATCAATCTAAACTCTCTTATTACACCGCCTCTGTGGTCTAGTGATTAAGACCACCGGTTTAAACCCAGAGGTCCCGGGTTCGATCCCAGCGGGTGGTACCACTTTGTGTACTCGGTTTGGTTGGTGGTAGGACTTGTTTGTCCGCCTGGCTAGCTACCACCATCTTATCTAAATATGTCGCCATAACATCAATGTTTGTAGCATTGTCGTGTTCCGGCAGCTAGAGATAAGATAGCCAGTGCCTCACTAGTTTAGGACCTCACTAGTTAGGGTGAAGTGCGCTTCCACCAAATGGCCTTATCATCACTTAACATCATGTGAGATCAAGGCACTGTGCTTACCCGTAAATATATACTTTAAAAAAAAACTTCAAAGAAGTAATAATAAAAATATTGCTTCAGATCATCCCCATCAGGCAGAGTTTACAGGCTTAACTGTTGGCCCAAAGCTGCTAGCTCTGGGGACTCGGTGGTTTCCGTCAGTTTGTTGTGTTTGAGGTGTTCATTTGTTTTGGAAAGTATCCATCTGATAAAGGTTTAAAAGAAATGACAATGACCACAAAAACAACAACAAGTTAGACTTACGAACCGATGGTGTGATGACATTCATTAGTTACAAATATTGTAGCTTAAATTGTTCAGTCAAGTTTAATTTGTTAAATTAGGCCCTTACCTTTGAAATTGACGTTGTGTATGAAGATTTAATATAAAGTTATATTTTTAATACTAACGTTTTCTTAAATTTTTCTTAGCATCTATTTATGTTGACACTATAAAAATTATAAGGCGGTGTGTTTGTTTCACTAGCTAAATATAGCAGACCTTAAAAAGAAAAAAAATAAGTCACTTCAAAGCTACAATGAAACAAAAGGTCAATTCCGCTAACAAAAAAACAAGTCAATTTTAAAAAATTGGGCCATAATGAAACACAAAATTAAAAACATTGTTATTACTGAAGCCTAAGTAACATAGTCTTAATTAAATGTGTATAATAATATTAGTAATCGGTATTGAGTTTTAGAAGAGTGAGAAAAAAAGACAATTTCATAGGGAAGGACCCAATATTAATTTGTAATTCAGTTATAGATCATCTACCTACATCTTAAACGAGAAAATTACAACCAAAGATATCGGTAGGTAAGTATCAATAATATTGTAATTTCAACCATATAGCTACTCTGTTTCGTTTGCAAAGCTGCGCTTGCCACTGAACCCTTCTAAGATGTAACAAGGAGTCACAGTGTTATAAGCACCCTCGGCAATGGTAGGTAATCACAATCACGGTAAGAAGGGTTTCGCCCAAGGAACTACGGAGCGTGGTCACCCTCTCTTCTTACAGGAAGTTGTGTATCAGACGTTGTTAGTCATTAAAGTTAGCCATCAAAAACAAACATGTAAAAAAACCAAGTCTCCTAACTCAGTTCTTCTACCGTAAAAAGTTGTGAGAACCATGTAACACCAAGTCGGTTAATGTATTCAGTCCCTACTTAAAGGACCTTCTGTCTTAAGTTATTACGTAATTAGCTAACCTAACAACATCTTGTAGTGATATCGATATTAAAAATCTTTTATGTTTTAAATAAATAGATTGACTTGGCCATCGCATGAAAACACAATGTATCTCACAATAATACTTAAATCTAGTTTAATTTTGTTGGGCGACAAAAGAGACGCTCCTTCACCGACTGTTTGATATCGCCTACTGCAATACCTAACGACTCTGACATACCAAGCTATTTGTAGGTTTCGGCTTCAGAGAGAGATCTAAGAGTCATTGTCTCAGAAAGTTGTAAATTTGCAGAATTTACAACCTTCCCCCGTTGCACATACATGACCGCACACTTATCCATATATTTATATATTACTTGTAAGAAAAATTACTTTGACACTGGCTAAATGTGCTAATCGCACGAAGCCATCAACTATAGGAAAAAAAAAGTTTTAACACATAATTTACAAAGATTTTAAAAATTACTAGTTAGTTCCTTATTAATGGTCTTTCAAGTACAATGAGAGGAACTACGGTCTGCAGGTATGACATTAAGAAAACTAAAAGCAAAAAGCATAAGGCACCCCATCGGTCACGGGCCGAGCACACTGATTGTGACAGTACCATGCTTTTGATGCTCCGGTAAACATCGTCACTGAGTGGAACCAGTGCTCAGATTGCATGATGATACCTCTAAAGCTTTTTAACTGCCTCTGTGGTAGCTGTTAGCGTAAAAAAACACCATCTACGGGCAGCACTATTCAATTGAATCACGCGCATGACGCGCATCCCTAGACGCATCAATTGCTAGCTAGATCTTTTGTCGATGGTATCGGATTGGCAACGTAATAATCTGCTTTGATTCCGATTACATTATGTCATATGAAGATAAATCTCTTACTAGATTACTACATTCAAATCCGGGTTAGATTTTCAACGCAGGTATAATTATTAAAAATAAATAATATCATGTAACTAACATAGAATGAGTTAATACTAACACATTATGAGTCTTGGTCACTTTAATTAATAAATATTCTATTTTATTCTATCTATACTAATATTATAAAGAGGAAAGCTTTGTATTTTTGTATGTATGTATGTATGTATGTATGTTTGCAACGAATAAACTCAAAAACTACTGGACCGATTTAAAAAATTCTTTCACCATTAGAATGCTACATTGGCGCTGAGTAACATAGGCCATATTAAAAAAAAGTATACCCGTGCGAAGCCGGGGCGGGCCGCTAATAATACATATAGTCGTACATGATTTTGTTTGTGGTATGGCTTGTTCTAAGTCCGCCTTTGGCTAGCTACTACCATCTTATCTTTATCTAAGCCTGTTCCTATAAAACAATGTTAGTAGCATTATTTACAGTTAGTGATAAGATAGTCAGTTTCTCAGTGGTTGAAGATTTTGGATGAAGTGCGCTACCACTTTTGGTCTTAATTAAATAGGCATGAGGCACCCTTATCGGTCATGGGCCGACCACACTGATTGTGACAGTACCGTGCTCTTGATGCTCTGGCGAACATCGTCACTGAGTGGAACCAGTGCTTAGATTGCATGATGAAGCTTTTTTAACTGCCTCTTTGGTCTAGTGGCGAAAGGTTAAAAAACCGGGTATGCTGAATAAAATAAATAAAAATCATTTTACCTATAGGGTAATAGGGTCATCATCATCTCAGCCAATTGACGTCCACTGCTGCACTAAGGTTTTTAAGGATCTCCAATAACGACCACCGGTTTCTGCTGCTCGCATCCAGCGGGTATCCGCGACCTTCACCAGTTCATCGGTACATTACAATTATTACGCCAAATCTTAAGCTACAGGTATATAGCAACAGGCATGCTCTTAGCATGTGAAGAATCGGGTTCGATTGCTAGCGAGTGTACATATTTTCTCGAATATATGACGCTTACAGTGCTACGAAGCATAAGTATGTATGAAAATTATAATATAATATTGGATATTTTTAACTGGGATTATTTTCTTAACGCGCACTTAACATGAATTAGGTCAATATATCTTAATTAAGTCATCCATTCGAGGAAAAACTATGCGAAGTGCCTTAATTTGCACAATCGCAGCGAACACGCCAGCCACGCACTAACGAGCTCCTTCTATGCGCTTCGGTTGTAAACCCACATTAACAAAATAAAAACATCAACTTAACCTTCAAAGAAGGTCGCATTCTGTTCACTCTAATACTAATAATATAATAGCAATCATTAAAAAAAAAGTCTTCATCACGTGCATTGTTCTGATCCCAAGGTAAGTAGCTAAAGCACTCGTTTTATGGAAATCAGAAATAACGACGGTACCACAACCACCCAGACCCGACACAATATCGAAAAGTTCATCTTCGACATTAACCTAACCGGGAATCGAACCCGGGACCTCAGAGTTAGCGCCGCCTAAAGTCCGGCGTGCAAGCCACTCGGCTACGGAGGTCATCATATAAGCAGGTAGGCACGAAATTAAGCAGGTTGGTGGTCATATACGTACCCAGTATTGATTTAAAAAAAAAACAAAATGAATTCATCATCATCATCATCATCTCAGCCAAAAGACTTCCACTGCTGGACAAAGGCCTCCACCAAGGATCTCCACAACGACCGGTTTTGTACTGCTCGTATCCAGCGACCTTCACCAGATCGTCGGTCCACCTTGTTGGAGGCCTGCCCACACTGCGCTTTCCGGTACGCGGTCGCCACTCAACGACTATTCCGCCCCAGCGGCCATCAGTCCTGCGAGCAATGTGCCCTGCCCACTGCCACTTGAGCTTAGCAACTCTTCGGGTTATGTCGGTTACCTTTGTTCGTTATCTCCTCATTTCGCATTCGGTAAAAAAATAATTCACACACAAAGAAAACAAATGAACACTGAACATAAGATATTATATTTAAAACAAGATTATAATTAAACACTACAATTTCACAATGTCATTGACTATCCTCCGGTGTGCGATAGAACCCGTAGCGTCCATCTCCTTATGAATCTCCCGCCGTACGTACTTGATGAAAGCCTTCCTCAATATATTTAACAGAACACACAGTATGACTGACAGTAGCAACACTATGAATATCAACACAATGGTGTCAAATAAAGTCAACTTCTCCATCACTTCGAAGTGTGCGTGACCACTGTTCTCCACGTCCATTGTTTGTCTGTGAATTTAATTCGCAAAATAGGTTGTATTTCAGTTGTGCATACTCAATTCAGCGTGAATGCATTGGCCTGAATAAATATGACACTCGGCAGTTTTGAAGTTGATCAACAAATTTATTTTCTGTTAATTAAAGTGTATTCGATGAACTTCAACGATTGCATGTAATATTTTTCGAGGTCGGTATACTCAGGTAAATAGATAAAAATTTGTTTTGAAATCCCATGTATAGGAAATCTTAACAAACATACAGCTATTCAATTAATACAAATTAACATATAATTAATTTCTCTTTAGTTTAGTCTCTATCAACTTCGAATAAGATAATTAAAAAATACTTCTAAATCTACATATCAAATGGCTCCTAGGGAAGTGGCACCAGTCTTCGACAGGAACTAGTAATCGGCATGAACGACTTATCGACATTTCTGTCCTTTAATCATTAAAAATAGGGGTGAGCTACTGATTTTAATCTTTAGCAACTATTGACTATATATCCCCAGCTTCCTTGATGCCATTCTGTAATATTTCTATGAAAATAAATGTTATTTTTGGTGACGAAAACTCTGTCGATTACTGGCTTTAAATTGTCCAACACTAGTGCCAATAACATAATGAGCATACAACCCAGAGCCCCCAGAGGTGGGAGGAGGTGAATACTGCATGTACGACTAACTCAAGCGGTTGAAATGGACTATGTCAGACTCCTACTGAATAAACACCTCCTGGTGTTTCCTATAGCCTTGGAAGAGCTACCATAGGCATTGCGCCATTTTTCGGAAGTACCATTGCATGAAGGTCTGTACCACCGAGCCATCTTCCATAACCACAAAAAAAAATAGAGCTGCATTGAATATTTCTGTTGTTAGGAAACCTACTTTCCAACATTCAAGCCCAAAGGTTCACCAAAACCAGTTCGTGCGACTCCTCCAGCTCACAGGGAATGCAATAAAAAAAGATTAACAAGCAAAGCCTGCGACTCCCGCGCATGGAAACAAAAGCCTTTGTTAGGTTCCACGTATTCCGAGCGGTGTAGTGTTGCAGAATCCTATAGCTAATCGAATTGCTTAGCGAAATCTGATTACTAAGCTATTTCTTTGTTGTAACCGACATCGGCACGAACGCACTGGCCGGTATTCTCAAAACTATGCCCTGAGGAATTATAATTGGTCGCTCTTGTTACGGCTGCTAAGAATTCGGTTTAAGCGTATATGCTTTAATTATAATTGATGTTGACTTATTTAAATGTTAAAGTTTTTAACCTCAAAGTAATCACTAGATGTCACACTTCAATTTGTTGAAACATTTTCACAAAATATTAACCTTTGAATAAAAAAAACGTTAGTTGTTTGTTTATAACCTAGTGCCACAATAAATTTAGCTTAATATGATATGAATGAAAAGTATACGGTTAGCATATGTTTATTTTTCATCATTAAATATAAACTTTTGAGGTTAAAGAAATTTTTTATTCTCAAAAGAAATTAACATTTCACTTAATGAGAAATTGCATAGTAACTTAATTACGTAAATACTTTTGGATTACTAAAGTGAGAAGATTTTTATATTAGTCCCATTGTCATTATTTCAATTTGTGTCTACTCATCCATCGTTTGTCACATCACACCAGTGCCGATGAATTTGTCTTCTTTTTTTTTAATTCAAAGCTCGGCAATAATTACTCCACTCCACCTGATGTTAAGTGGAAACGGAGTCCAGACGCAAGGACAACTGGTGCATCGTAAAAACAACGCAGCATCAGTCACCCTCACCCTGCTGGCCCACAAGGTGCCTTATCACGCCTCGTTTGAAGGACCCCATGTCATAGGAAGGGAAAACTATAGCTGGTAGACTATTCCATCTTTTTGAAGTGCGACAAAGTAACGAGTCACCAAATTTCTTTGTGCGCGATGGAATGTTCGAGACAGTACAACGGTAACTCCGGAGAGCAGCACGCGTACTCCTATGGAGGATGGGAGAAGGTGGGATAAGGTCAAAGAGTCAGGTTCTAGTTCCTATTAGGTACTTTTTTTTACACCGGATAGGTGGAAACTCTCCAATTTTGGAACATTAGCGGCATAACGAATACAGAATGACTTTCAGGGTGCCTAGTGTGAGTTTTGTTTTCTATCTGTATTCATTATACGTTAACAAAAACGAAAATTAGTACTTATGGCATTGAAGCAGCGTAGTGCCTCCTGGCGACATACGAGAAGAGCTAAAATTTTGCCATACAAATTTTCGTTTTCGTTAACGTGATCGAATAGCGAATGAAACTCGCACAAGGCACCCTGAGACAAATTCATTCGATATCTTTAACAATAACGTAAATTTGTATGTTTGTATTGAAGGAACATGTTCGTGTGACAAACCAAGAATCATAATTGTGACATACAAATTCTTGTTTTTTTCTTTAACGTGATCGAATAGACGTAATAATAACAATCACAGCCAAACTTTAAAACAGTTCACATAAGTATCTAAGTTACCTACTTAAGTATAAAAACCTATTAAGTATTATTTTTAAGCGCAGTGGTAAATATGTGAGTTTGCATCCTTAACCTCCTTTCTAAGAAAATGGCACCCGATGAGCATTTATCTTCTTTTTTTTTAAACCTAGTATACGCATAGATAACACTATAACCGTCCCAGCGTTCATATCCAAAACAGTAATGAGCAGTCTGTTCTTAGGGAACAATAAAGCAGCGTTGTTTACGAGTTGCGCAATCGCAATGATCAGAACGCGTGATGTAGTCGACAATTAAAACTAATCGCGTCGCAAACAGCTGTTATACCGCAATCATCTGAGATGAATGGGGAGCGCAGGCGCAAAGGTTGCTACCGTCTCCAACGGAGTTTATTGAGACAGATTTGATTATGAGCTATTTTTCACTTTTTATTTTTAGGTGTTAATTGCTACACTTAAGCTAATTCCTGGCTGGGTCAGGTGGGCGTTTAATTTTTTCACTGTATTTTATATAAATGTAGCAATTAACACTTAAACTTGTGTTATCAATTTGTGGTATTCCTTCCCGGTAGCATAACGATCAGTGCAGTCGCCCGGATTGCGGAAGACCCAGGTTCGATTCCTGGCTTGGTCAGGCGGGCGTTTAATTTTTTCACTGTATTTTATATAAATATGAACTATTTGTTAAACCAATTAATAGGACATTGAAAAAAGTGTGGTACGTTTACGTGTGGTGACGTAAAGTCGATGCAATGAAATATGATGAACACTTTGATAGTATAATTGTTTTTCTAGTAAAATTTTATCTTGTAACATAAAGCATTGTGCATGCAAAAACTAAAATAATAAAAATGCCTTAATAGTACTACCTTCGATCAATTATGAACTAGATTCCCGATGAGCGCTTGAAAAACGGTACGCGACTTTGGTGCCACGGAGTCAATATGACGTAAGTACAAATATTTTCCAACCTTAATTAATCTTTATTTTTAGGGTTTAAGGTTCACATAAAGCTAAAGTTGTTGATACTATTCAATGTTTTTTCAGATTTTTTCATTTGAAATTTAAATATATAAGTATGAGCAAACAAGACCATTTTCCATTGTTCCAGACCCTTTATGTAGTACATTATTGATAGGAGAATAGTACTTAGTCATAGCAACTTAAGAGGAAACACTAAGATCGACTGATTATATGAAAAGTAGACAAAATCAACGTTTCGTAGTCCTCTGATTCCTCCTCCAAAACTGGACCGATTTAATTAATTTTTTCATTAAAGATTAAAGAACAGCTTTGGCTGTGTCGTCAAATTTGTTTGCTGGATGTCTGAACACAGCAAAAATCTGGCCAATTTTTAAGGTTTTTAAAGGTTCATATCTTTTTTAATAATTAATTTATGAAAAAAAGCAATACATAGGGACACAGCCAAAGCCTTCCTTTAATTTTTAATGAAAAAAGTAATTAAATCAGTTTTGTAGGAGGAAACAGGGGACTACGAAACGTTGATTTTTTTCTACTTTTCATATAATCAATCGACCTTAGTGTTTCCTCTTAATAATGTAGAAGGCGTTTGTCATAACTTATAGAGTGAAGTTATACCAACGACATGGTACTACAGTGTCCAGCTTAATGTTCGTACGAACTTTGTTTCATTTATGGCAAAAAATCTTTTAACGTTATTTTTTTCCATTTTGTTCTTAATTTCAATATCATTGACTTCAAAGCGACACGGACAGAATACGTTCGCCAGAACCTAATTAAGGAGATTATTAACATTGCCATATCGACGCGGATGCCAATCCACGGGTTATCACTCAATGGTTTCCATGTAACTCTAGACGTCTGGAGCTGCCCGCGGTTGTCGCCTCGTGGGTTATCGCGGGTCACACATAGCTGATGCACATCAATGGCCCGGCCAAATTAGCGTGTTCAAACAATCTACTTACCTACTAATTAGTGAATACAATAAATTATTTGACATTATCAAAGCCCAAACCTACTTGTGTTGTGACTTATGAATGTCGACAAATAAGTGTCATCGATATTACAGCAACTAACTAATGTTAACAGTTTTAGTTTATTAATATTAGATAGTAGGTAAGGTAGGTATAAGGTAGGTATTCTTATGTGTGTGATGAATAGGCACATATTGAAATTTTAAAATTATGCTAATAATAACAATCAAATAATGATAATCGCAGTTAAAATAGTAACTAAATTTAGTAACAAGATCACAAAAAAAAAAAATAACAATGTGACTTATATAACAATCAAACAATGATTAATAAACGAAACGACGATTTAATAGAAACCAATGATACTATCCAACAAAAAACGTTGGGAACCATATACATCATTTCTATTTAGTTTCGACTTTATTTTAACAATAGTTCCCTAAAAGTTTTGCTTCAACTGACGTTTTCATACGGATGCCATTCCGCGGGTTATCGTTCAATGGTTTCCAAGTAACGCTACTCGTCGGGAGCGGCCCGCGGTTGGCGCCTCGCGGGTTATCGCGGGTCACAGCTGCACATCAATGATCCAATCTATTACTGAGTTATTATATTAACTAACTATCAAAAAAATATACAATATCAAATCCAAGTACCTACTTGTGGCTATTTATGAGTAAAGGCAAATTAGTGTCAACAACTTTTTAGCACTTCATGCTACCTACTTCAGCGTAGTTTAAAGTTTTAAATGTTTTACAGTTAAAAGACAAACACAAATTGAAATAATCACAATGTTACTTATGTAACAATTAAACAATGATCAACGACGTTTAAATAGGAACCAAATACTAAACCAATATTTTATTTATTTATTTATATTTACGAGTTGTTGACTTAAATACTGTCCAAACGTTGGGAACCATAGACATCTTTCAACATTGGAAACTAGCATTTCACTCGCGACTTCGTCGTGAATTTACATAAGATTTTAAAAATAAACTCTTTTTCAAAATAAAATTAGCCTATCTGGCCAGTAGTTTCAGTTATTACATTCCTCAAACAATCAAAGTCACAACCTTTACCTCTTTATCAATAATATTAGATTAATCCATGAAGTATGGACTTTTTATTTGTTCAACTGATGTTTGTATACGGATGCCATTCCACGGGTTATCGCTCAATGGTTTCTAAGTAGCGCTACTCGTCGGGAGCGGCCCGCGGTTGGCGCCTCGCGGGTTATCGCGGGTCACAGCTGCACATCAATGGGCAGCTGGCTCGCCGCAACAGCTATCGCCCATTCATACCTAGAGCTACTGGGTAAACATGTGACTGCATAGATATTTTTGTTGCGTTACATATTTGCTGCAGTCGCGAGCAAAACGCAGACATTAGCATTCTTAACCATGAAGTACAGTACCAACCTACTCTATTTGATAATAGTGTCAATAAAGGTCGGGTAGTGTGTTTCGGATTTTGCGATGCATAACCCTGGATTGTCTTTACCAACTCGCATTAATTTGGCAAGCGTGGTGGTTAAACCAACATCAACATTGTAGCGATGACTTGATGTCTTGATTTAAATGATGGAGAACTTTGCCCAGCAGTGGAATCCCCTAGTCTGTCGAAACGCCATATTATGGTACGTAACCATTGATTTTACCATTGTTATACGTTATTGACAGACGAGGAATTATAGGTAATGTTCTACTACTTTAGGTATGTACTTTAAAAAAATCTAGTTCCAGTCGTTAAAGTAAACAATCAACAATGTCCAAACGCTCCGGTCCTTAATACAACAGCTGTATAGGTCAAGCCGGCGCCGGCGCCGGTCGGACTACGCGCCGTACGCGGATGCAATTTACGACCGATCCACTTGACGATTATATCTTGGAGCTGATACGTATCTGCGTATTGTTAGCTGAAGTTATTCCGCGCCACACAATTGGATTGTTGACAACAGCTACTGTTGATTCGAACACAAATTACATCACCAGCAGCAGCAGCAACGACAACATATCTTCAAAATATTGATTCTATTATTGTAACCAACAGTACAATAATCGAGGAGCTTGACCAACAGTACAATAATCGAGGAGTTGAAATTGACCGGCAACTGTCCACTTCCATCGAAATGTATTATTTTTTTTTTTTTTTACTCCTTTCTCCAACATGATCGGAGCTATTATACGCTAACACTTTTATTCCAGTTCTCTCTGTTTTTCCTCTCGCACTGTTACACCGCATACTACACATTCATACATCATCTTTCATTTTTAAGGATATGTACAGAGCTCGATGGCGCAGTGGTTAACGCGCCCGGTCTGCGAGTGCTGAGGTTAGGGCAACTTTCGCTAAGGCCAGTCATCGGATGGGTGACCAAAAATGTATCATCTCGAGCTCCTCCGTGCTTCGGAAGGCACTTAAAGTCGTTGGTCCCGGCTACATTAGCAGTCGTTGACAACCACCATTCCGCACTGGGCCCGCGTGGTGGTTTATGGCCCATTCTCCCCATCTATAGGGAAGGCTCATGCCCCAGCAGTGGGGACATAAAATGAGCTGATGATGATGATGATGATGATGGTGGATTCTTTTGGATTCGTACCGAGTAAAACCTCAAGATTAACATTTTCCAATGTATTAAAAAAGCCGATCCCAGAAGTCCTATTTTTCAAACTGAGTCGGTTCACAAAATAAGGAGACTATAGAAATTAAGCTTCGTCATTTCATTCATTTTGATTTTGTTTTTTTTGTTTGAAAGGTGAATTAGTCGGGAGTGTTCTTAGCTATGTTTGATGAAAATCGGTCCAAGATGGCCGCCGCCACAAAATGGCGGATTTTTTTTTTTTGTTTTTATAATTTAGATGATGGCCAAATACCTCAGGATATAAACGCCTGGACGTTCACGGGGGACGTGATGCCCTTACTTCACGTTTATACCTTTTTGTTCTATTTGTGGATATTTTTTCATATTTTTTTTAATTTTCTTAGACTTTTTACGTTCATACTATTTTTATTATTTTGTGTCAGGGGATTTTTAAATTTTAAATTTAATTTTTTTAAGTAAATAATAAATAGTTGGAGGGAGACGAACTTGACCGACTTTGTATAGCGCCGCAGAACCACATCTATGCGCCTATTTGCGGAAACGCGTTCGCACCAACACCAAAGCCGCGTAGTGCGGTGGCGCATGGCCTCATGACCCCAATCGGGACTCGAACCATAATGATGAATTGCAGTTCCGACACGTTGACGTTGCCTTTCGGACGCTTATTAATCGTATTTGAAATGTTTTGATTTTTGATAACCTGTTGAATAGGTTTAACTGATACAAGCTGTTATTTTAAATTCTTTGTCTGCATCAAGACATATTCGAACCTATGACTTTCTTTAGTTAAGGCGATAGCTCTTTGAACTGAGCTATCGAAACTGTAGTTATTGAGTATTGAGAGAAGTGGGCATACCACTAAGAACCCTAGGAACTAAAGGTTATATATACCTCTTGATTATTTAGTTTTAAACCTAACTTTAGTCCACGTTAAAATAACAGGGTTAGACAATAAGATGTCCTATCTTACGTATTTTAATAAAGAGCAGTTTAAAACCACTTAAAAATCATTGTTAGCTCAGCATTTCAATCCTGTTCACGGAACAGTAATATCACCACAACATTGAGTAGGTCAAACTTATTACAATAACAAATTGTATTGTCATTCAGTGTCGTGTTGAATGACGGTAAAAACAAACTTGCACTCTGGATGCACGTGTTCATACTGTGACATCGTTAGGTACTGTTGGCGACAACCTACCAACCAACCTTTCTGGTATAGTTTTTGTTTGTAAGTAAGAGTATTAGGTATTTAATTGATTTGAGTTTTGTACACACGCCCACACGCACATCAACTTACCACAAACTGTCTTTCCTCAATAGACATTAAACTTTACGTGTATGGCGTATGGTTGAATATGTATTGCAGATGTTTGACAGTTTTGGATAGGTTCATGTGCAGGCGTCCGTACATATTCCTTCCACATCGTTAAAGTGTTTAGATAGGTTGAGTTTTTTTTTATACCTATCACGGCAAATGACTCCATTCCACCTGATGTTAAGTGAATATGGAATCTAAGAAAGTACCATGTAGAACCAACAAGATATTCTGCAAGAGCTTTTTTCTTTATTTTTTTTCCAATAAATGGAATGTCCTACACCATATTATAAGAACACTTTTACATACATAATAAAAATTAATTAATTATAAACACGTCTGCCCAAAAAATATTGTGCAAAAAAACTTTTTTGGAATTATTCATAAAGTAATATGAAACTACAAGAAATTGTCAGGCCAACAAATACCAGATACACTTATACCTACGTAGGCGTCAAGTTCAAACAGATATTTTGTATCGGGTGTGAAATAAATACTGAAAATTCACCATAGCTTGTTGGGTTTCAGTATTTTTTGATAGGTAAAAACGCGCTGTGTGTTCGATCCGAACATCCCGGAGAATTTAGTAGAAGACGAGGACATTCTTGCGTGATACCATCCTCTCTAGAAACTCACTGAGGATATTTCAATCACACGACTTGTAAGGGCGAGCTCAAGAGGACTAACAAAATGTCCGGTGACGTCGTAACGGGGTGTTGTAAGAGGCCAAAGGCCCAAACAGCCAACTCTCTAAAAAAATAAAAATAAAATTTACATACTTAATTGTATCCCTAAAGTCAGCATTTCCAAGCTATCCTACGTCAAATCGCAACCAGCGCTGGTAAACAAGAGTCGCCTATAATGTATTCATAGTCGTATAACTTGGATAACGTCTGTCGAAACGGCCTTGTCAAGTAACTGTTTCTGGTAGTCGGAATTACCCGGCGCTATTATTTATGCAAATTGATATACGAATAATATTTTATTGAACAACCGGCCAGCTGTGTTGTTGCTATGTTCAGTTTTCTTTGCGATTTGACCATTTTCTGCTTGTTCAGCAATATATTTGTGTTACTCGAGTATAATTTGTACAGTAGAACTTACTTTTGAATTGAGTGTAACAATATTTACAGCTCCTCTTCTTTGTATCTTGTTCATGTAAATCTGTGGTGATTTTGGACGCCAAAAATGACAGATGCTTAGAACGTGACGGAATGTATACTTTTTTGCTAATTAATATTTTTCATTTATTTAACTCTTTTTTTACCGTCTACGCTCTTTTGTTTTGTTTGCGAGTAGAGCTGCTTTTTCTGTCGTTATGTTTCTTTAACTGTTTATCATTTTAGAAAATACTTAAAGATTATCTTTAAGATTTATATTACGAACAAATTAGAGCAACAGCGAGTTGCAGCCATTAGATTTTTAGGTTCATTAACATTTAGTAACATTGTTACTTCGATTCCATATTTTAACTGTTTGATTAATTTAAATAAATCATCATATAATTAGTAACTAAATAACATGCGCTCTTGTTTTTGGTCAAATACCTTGAGTTTCAACCGATCTTAACTATTGCTATTAATATCTAGATATGCATACAGATTACATAAAATGGTAATCCTATCCATAAATCTATGATATAAAGAGATTCCTTGCGTCACAGCCTCCTCGCAGCGACACACGTGTCTCGCTTGAACGATTAAATCCTATCACCAAGATACTCTTTTTAAATGGAATTTAAGTTTTGAATAATGTTAATTAGCATAACAATATTTGGGTTACGCAGCTCCTTCGTCTTAAAATAGAATAAATACTTAGACCTTATTTAATCTATGAATAGAGTTCAAAGTGATTAAGAGCGGTGAGGTTGTTAATAAAGTCAACCGTTACGGCCTTGCACCTGGCAGCTGGCGCCAAATCTCGGTCAGCCTCGGATGACGTCACTCCCGGAACCGCATACCTACTTATATATTGGTAAACAAATATTTTTCCATCTATCTTATTTATCTATATATATGTATATGTATAAAAATGTATGTCTCTTGTTTACTCTGTAGGTATGTTTGATCCTTCGATCAATATGTGTTAGCATCACATACCAGGTCGCACTGTTAATTGTTATTCTTTTTTATTCTTTTTGTTACATGTTGTAATGTTTAATTGTGTGTTTTGTTATGTGATTCCAATAAATGTCTTTTATTCTTATTCTTTATTCTTATTCAATAATTTACTAGATTCCTGATGAGCGCTTGAAAAACGGTAGGCGATTTTGGGGCCACGGAGTCACAATAACATTTGTGGCGATGACAGATGATGATGATATGATGGTATTAAGTACAAATATTTTGCAACCTTAATTAATCTTTATGGTTAAGAGTTAAGGTTCATAGTAAGCTGAAGTTGTTGATGCTATCCAATGTTTTTTCGGACTTTATTATTCGAAATTCAAATGCATAGGTATGAGCAAACAGGACCACTTTCGAGATGCAATTTTGTTCCGGATCCTTTATCTAGTACAGACGCCTGGACATCAACCTATCCAAAACTGTCGAATTTCTTCAATACATTGTCAACCATATGCTTTGGGCATAGTGTTCAAAGTCTATTGAGGAAAATTGACAGTTTGTGGTAGTTTCACGCCGCCGCCCACAAAAAGTCTGGAGAAGCTGTAGAGGCCATAGGTGGCCAAAAGCAATCTTACAAAATCCCTGTATACTTCCTATACCATTTATCCGATTGCGATGAAACTTTGCTAATATTTCGAGTACAGGTAATTAAAGCCTAAATTAAAAAAAATCCTAAGAATAAATAAAATCTATACGATAGCTTTCGAGAAATAAACGACTAAAATTAGTAACTGTAATACAAAAATATCTTAAGTACTTGTCGTCTTTCTACATTTTCCATTTACGAAACTTTCGCAATGAATTTGCGTGTGTCAACACTTAAGCAGTGAGTTGTATGCAGTTATTTGATAAATAACCTATATTCATAAATGATTTTATTCGAGCATTCGACTACTAAAGCCAAACCAGAAAATATTTGCACTTAATTCAATAACACCCTAAGTACCAAGTCATCGTAATATAAACATATTTTTTAAATCTTTAGCAAAAAAAACGCTAATTTAAAATCTCTATGGTACTTATAGTACAAAAAAGTGAAGCTCAAAAATCTTTCGCTCGGAAAACCAAGTAGGACCGTAATTGTCACATCTGCGATGAGTGACGTCATATTCTCTGTTCGATATTCTTTTATTTAAGTGGTTCCGTCGCTGGAGGTGTCAACAATTTGTTTGACATATGTCGAGATTACGTCGAGACTCATAAATCCCAATATTTACGACTAAAAATATTGAGTTTTAAACGGCTCACAGTTGTGGGGACTTCGGCAACTATTCGGAGGGACATAAATTAAAAAGTTTAGTCAGCGATATGGAATGGTGCGACACTCGACAAAAACATGGTTTTCGTTAGTTTTATGACTGTATTTACATCAACAGCTATTACAATCGACACTGTCGTTAAGTTTTATTGATGGCATTGTTTATTGGTTTATCGTTGTCAGATTTAAATAAATATAATGCGCGATTGTATTAACTTTCCTCTATTTTACGCACAATAATATGCGATGGTAGAAAGCAAAAACAACTGAAAGTGTAACGGCATCGGTGCCAGTGATCGATAGATTTTTTGTCACCAAAAAATAACATAGATTTTCATTGAAATATTACGGTATGACATCAAGGAAGCTAAGAAATTTAAACGGGGATTAACGCAAACTAATTAGTAAAAGGATTCATATCTTCTTTATACCCGACGTTTCGACCGTTACAACGGCCGTGGTCGGTCCGCCCGTGCTGGTTCGACGGTCAGCCCGTGACCGTATGAAACCTTTTACTAATTAGTTTTTAAAAGTTTAAAAGTGTATAAGACCAATCGCTGTGGGTTGCACTTGGCGCCGTATTGTGTCTAAAATCTGCTGCCGACACATTCTTCCAACTGTCACCGATTATTTCAGTCCGGTGCAACTGGGTTTTGGTAGCAGAGGCGGTTGCGAAGCTGCTGTCCACGCGACTCGCACTTTCCTCGATCAAAATGGAGGCGAAGTGTTATTAAAAGTTGACGTGAAAAATGCTTTTAATTCTGTAGACAGGGGCGCTTTGTTGACTCAAATAAAACAAATAACCCCTCATGTATACAATTACCTTTGGCAATGCTATAGCAGTCCTTCAAAATTACTGTTTCGTAATCACCCCATAAATTCTGCAGTAGGCTGTCAGCAAGGTGATCCTCTTGGGCCAGCCATTTTCAGTCTCGCAATCCATCCCATTATTTCATCCCTCTTTTCGAAACTAAACCTGTGGTATTTGGATGATGGCACTCTTGGTGGGGATGTGAATTTTGTCCTGGAGGATCTTCGTTCCCTCATCGCTAAGTTCAGAAACATAGGTTTAGATCTAAATGTCAGTAAATGCGAATTATATGTCTCTAACTTAAAATCGGAAGTGGAAAAAACAAATATTATTTCTAAATTTAATTCTTTGGCCCCAAACATCAAAATTCAGAATAAAGACACCCTTTCCTTATTAGGCGCTCCCATTTTCTCAGAATCCATTCCGCCTCTCATCGATTCAATCTCCCTCAAATTCAACGGCATCGTAGAGCGCCTTTTAAATATCCATCCTCATATAGCTTTTACCATCATCCGTTTTTGTTTGTTTGCTCCAAGGGCTATCTATCTGCTCCGATGTTGTCCATTGTGGAAACATCCTAATCTTCTTCTATCACTCGACCCGTCCATTCAGAGTACTTTATCATCAGTTTTAAATTGTCATTTCGATAGCAAATCATGGACCCAGGCCTCCCTTCCCATCAGGTTTGGGGGCTTGGGTATTCGCAGTATAAAAGACCTATCACTACCGGCTTTTCTGTCTTCTGTACACAGCACGCTCACTTTAACATCTAAAATTATTCTTCCGTCCCTGGGCGGCGTTGAAGTGTCGTGTCTGTCGGAAGCCAGAAATGCCTGGTCTGCTATCTGCCAAAACTGCGACCTACCAACCTTCCTTAACTCCCAAAGACACTGGGACGAGCCGCTCTGTAAGATGACTTTCTCCGCGCTCATAGAGAGTGCTGTTAATGATAGGGAACGAGCTCGTCTTCTTGCCGTTTCGGAGAGGGAGGCCGGTTTTTGGCTACACGCCATACCTTCACCCAACACAGGCACCCTTTTAACCGGCCCTACACTCACTTTGTCAGTTTGCTTACGCCTGGGCATTAAAACAAATGAACCTCATCGTTGCCTTTGCGAGACTGAAGTGGATATTTTTGGGCACCATGGTCTTTCTTGCCAGCGAAGCGCTGGTCGTCTGTCGCGACACGCGAATCTAAACGACGTCATTCGCCGTGCGCTTTCTACCGTCAATGTGCCAGCTGTATTGGAACCCAATGGGCTGGCTCGTGACGATGGAAAGAGGCCCGATGGAATGACGCTCGTTGCCTGGTCGCAAGGTCGATCCCTGGTGTGGGATGCGACGTGCGTGGACACCCTAGCTCCATCCCACATTAGGGCAACTTCGGTTAGTGCTGGCGCGGCAGCTTCAGCGGCTGAGGACCTCAAAAGGCGTAAATATAGTTCTCTAAGCCTTGGGCACATATTTGCGCCGTTTGGGGTTGAAACTTTGGGACCATGGGGACCGGCAGCTCGAAAGCTATTTAAAGAAATTTCCGCTCGCCTTATAGAGACCACTGGTGACCCTCGAGCTGGCGCGTATTTTGGCCAACGTTTAAGTTTGGTCATTCAAAGAGGCAACGCCGCCAGCGTCCTGGGCACTCTCCCGCTTGGCAGCGATTTGGAGTCCCTTTTTTATTTGTAAAAATTATGTGTATATTTTTATTTCTATTTCCTTTTTTTTTAATTATGTTGTAAATAAATATAATTGTAATGTAAATAAATAAATAAATAAACGTTAAAGTGTATCAAGGAAACTGGTGGTCTGTAGTAAAAAGGATAAAAATGTCGATTATTGGTTCCTGTCGAAAAATGGTGCCATTACAAACATTAAGAAAAAAGTTAAAACTTTCTCATTTATTCATGTTTTGTTTTGATAATGGACCTATTTTTGTGATGGGAAAATCAACAAATTTTTATTTATTTATTTATATTTCGCATGAATATAATATTGATTGTTTCCTATGTCGATAGAAAAGAAAAGGTATTTCAGTTGATTTTCCTTTCCAACACCGATATGGTATGCAGCTAAATACTATCGCCTTAGGACCTCTGGTACTCGAACCAGTTATACAAATAAATTGTATTTACAATGAAAACCCACATTACTAATAGCATGGATTAATATAATATAATATTATTAGCCCGTGATGCCAAGAGGTACTAACGGACAATTTATGTTCGAAAATCTCCGTACGTAAAAAGTGTTATTTCCAGAAAAACATTTACGACTCTGGTCTGGCCTTAGAATAATGGTTTGGTATCACATGCGTGAAACTAATTCATAACAACGAGTTATTTGTCGAGTTCCCATAAACTTTTAACAGGCTTCAATTTTAAAATACGTACTACACACAAAAAACAATTCTGTGGAGTCTTAGATTTAAAGTACGTACTTAATTAAAACCGAGCTGTAAAATGGCAGTAAAAATTTACACTATGAAACTGTATACATATTTTCGAAAACAAAGATTTAGACGTTGAAAGCGAAGTGGTCCTTATTGTCTTAGCGATATAGTTTATATTTCAGTTGCAAAGTGCTCGCACGTAATGGGTGGATGTGTGAAATCTGTCTGTTCTTTGACAGAATGTGGTTTGTTCCATGGTTTTTACGATCGGAAACATCGAAAGGAGTTCGTAACTCACCCACGACGAGGTCAGGTGTTACGCCTTTGTTTCCATAGAAATTCTAGCACGTGTAGACTTAGGTAAAGCTAATAGATACTCTTTATACAAGCTTTTATTTAACTTGCAATGTATATATGTATGTATGTATGTTGTATGTTTGTTCGGGTGGAATCTTGCAACTCAATTTTGAAACAGATATCTTCAACCGATAGAGCTGAAATGTTGTATACATGTTCAGTTCGGATGACAATGCATTTTACTTTTATTTTAGGAACTACAATTAATTTTGAACTATGAATTCTTCGCTAGTTCGGTTTATTTTTATTATTTTAGCCAATAATTTTTCTTACAAAAACAATAGCACCAGCGACTTACAACGTGCCTTCCGCACGAAGAAGTTCCCAATGGATCGCCACCACACAGTACATCATCATCACCTCATTTTTTATGTCCTCACTGATGGGGCACGAGCCTTCCTTATAGATGGATAGGGAGAACGGGCCATAAACCACCACGCGGGCCCAGTGCGGATTTGTGGTAGTTAACGACTGCTAATGCAGGAGCTCGAGATGAAAAATTTTTGGTCACCCATCCTATGACCGCCTTTTGCGAAAGTTGCTTAACCTCAGCACTCGCAGACCGGGCGCGTTAACCACTGCACCATCGAGCTCTGTACATATGCCTTAATAATACATTTCGATGGAAGTGGACAGTTGCCGGTCAATTTCAACCACGTGGCGGGTGTCACGATCACGATTCACGACGCAAGAAACTCGCGCGCCGCCAGAAACAATTTGAAATATGTATAAAAACTATTTTGTGTAACCATTGCACCGTTATAATGGTTACTCACTCAGTAACTAAGGCACGCGTTTTCAGGATAGGACAAGCACGACATAGTTTTTCATAGTTTTTTTTATTTTATTTTTTATATATATTTTACGGGTAAGCACAGTGCTTTGATCTCACCTGATGTTAAGTGATGATAAGACCAATGATGGAAGCGCACCCGGGATCCTCAACTAGTGAGGCACTGGCTATCTTATCTCTAGCTGCCGGAACACAACAAAGCTACAAACATTGATGTTATGGCGACATATTTAGATAAAATGGTAGCTAGCCAGGCGGACAAACAAGCCCTACCACCAACCAAACCGAGTACACAAACATGTACTCCCCGCTGGGAATCGAACCCAGGACCGGGATCTCTGGGTCTAAACCGGTGGTCTTAACCATTAGACCACAGAGGCGGTTGAGTTTTACAGATAGGTTAATAGATATACGTGACGATAAAATTTCATGTCCCTTTTTATGCTTATTGCGCAAATGGATGAGTTTGAGATTTAAATACCTAGTTAAAGTTTTTATAAAGAATGACTAATAAGGACTCCCGAAAGATATTTTTTTTGTATAATTCCGATCACTTGGCGACCACTAATAAGATTACTTTAATAAGAGCCATTAGTTTACTAACAAGACAAGGCTAGATAAAAATAAAAAAGTCTTACTCTTTTTTAACTAAACTATATTTGTGTATTTTCGTATATGGGTATGTATATGTTAGTTTAGAAGGTATATATCTATGGGCCTGTTATATTGTAACTTTAAATGGTTGCCCGAAAAAAATCATTTTTTAAAAATTATTATTATTATTATTATTTACTATAAAATCTTTAGGCAGGCTAAAAACACGCACGGCATTTTAGTAAGGCAAAGCTTAGGTTTATTAGAAGGTCAGAGTTATGTTTAAAGAACCGCCTTCATGTTCCAGTGGTTTTTTTTTAATTTAGATCTCACGTCCCACCTGAGCAAAGTCGTCTTTTTTCAAATTATATTTTCAGTTTGGCTTCGTATGATTTTTCGACTTTGTGTACTGCTCCAAACTACAGTATGAAAGTAGCACGATGATGATAATTTTCATATAATTAATATTATTTTATTAGTGTGTTTCAACTGTAAGCTTTCAAAAACATTGAACAATGTAGGTGGACAGCTGCCGATCAACTTAGACCACGTGCAGGAGTCACGATCACGCAGGCGCAGAGCCATCACGACTCGCGCGCACAAAAAAGGTTATAATAGATCGTACAACTGCCAGTTGCCAGTCGTTGGACTTCAATTACCTACCAATAAATAAGACAACATCGCAGTGCTGAGTTACCAAATATAGTATGTTAACGTTGACATCTACCTTAGATCGGAATCGGATCCTCTATTATAAATGTGCTAACAATCACGTCGATCTGTTGCTTCGTAAAGGAAGAACAAACAAACAAACAAACAAACTTACACAATGGAATGATAAACATAATAACAACCACTTTTTACAAAAACTCGTACTTACCTTCCAGCACATCAAAACCAAATGATACCGCATAAATTCATTTTGCGTGAGATGGAACGCACCCGAAAAATTATTGACGGTACTACTTATGAGATGATCGACTCTTCGATCTCCCTGTGACCATGCAAATAAAATAATAAGTTAAAAGGCGCGAGAAGATTCGCAAAAAATGGATTCATTTCAATGTGTATCGCGTGAACTTTTGAAAGCAAAACATTTACACATTAAAATATTACCGAGGATTTACTCTATGGTGGCCCTGCTAGCATCCATCAGGTAACATAAGAAGGCCACCATAATTTGCACAAGGGGTCTCCAAACTACGTCCTGCGGGCCAAATCCGGCACGCCCAATCCGGCCCGCGACAGCTTAAGACTAGTGCCATCAATCTGGCCCACGACAGCCAATGTTTTACTGTTGTTGTTTGCTTAGGTGGGCAGAAAAATTAAAATTGTTTTGGCCCTTGGAACATACTGAAAAAAAATATTATATCCCTAAGGCTTCAAAGTTTGGAGACCCCTGCTCTGCACAAACAAACTGACCCACTCAGTAGGCCACCTCCGTCAAGACTTGACGCCAGATCATAACGGTATCTGATTAGGTACAATGCTCGCTTAATTAATATCTATGCGCCGCCTGGCGCAGGTCGGAGGTGAGAGTCGTGAAGGCGCCAATGTTTATTTCACTATTCACTGGTACATTGTGCGCATTGTTTATGCGTTAGTAATACTGGAAATTATAAATAGTGCTAGAAAGGGAGAACCTTATCTTTAAAATAATTAGGTATACCCACGAGTATATTTGTTGAGCAAAACATAATAAATAACTATTATAATAATACAAAATACTCGTACAGTTGAAAAAACGACTGACAACAAAAATAAGGAAAGTAAAACAATGAAGGAATTCATTTTTTTAATATAAAAAATCTATTTCTGAAAGTGAGATCCGGCGAAAAACATCACTCAATTTTAATGAAACTACGAATGAAGTAAGAACTTTCTTAGGGTTCAATTTCAGTAATAGTGATCTCTAATCAGCTACGTAGGTAAGTCCTGACTAATGTTACATCCAAAACAGTGTTTACTGACACGCCAGCAGCGCCTGCGCCGGCTCAGCGGACGGCTGTAACAGTAACCAGAGCCTCTCACGGCGCTGCCTGATGATCCTGCGCAGCGACGCGTCAGTCTGCGATAACTCAAAACACGTAATTAACAGTAACACACCACACTGAATACCAATTGAAATACTTAAGTTGATAATTGATACAATTGAAATAGTTGATAAAAAAGCTGACTTCGCGATATTCTTCGGAATAGCCGACGCCAACGCCGTCGGAGGTCCTATAGAGTGAGATGGCTGCGCTGGAAAGAGGGAAGTGAGGCTTTTGCCCAGCATTGGAACATACAGATTTTTATACATTTTATGCATAATTATCAGTTCTCTCTCATATATGTAGCTATCGATAATATAATCGAATCTTCGATGCATAGTAGAACTGTAGACTTGACAGACGCACGTGTCCCGCTCTGCATGCACCATAGACTAGAGTGAAATAGAGTTGGATGAAAAACAAAACATTTATACAATGAATTAAGGAAATAACACTATTGTTTGTACTATGTGGTCTTTAGGTATGTGTTAGCTTTTATTATATAAATAATTTTAAATGAATTTCGATTAATTATATTTGTTTTGTTTGTAATTTTACTATATTGCATGTACGCACACACAAACACAAACACATACACAGCAACACACACACACATACTCTCATACACATTTTTTTATGCCAACAGCAATTATAAAAATTTTGCTTTTAAGTACTTTAAATTAAAACTAGAAATATTATAAAGTTATGATAATGGAAGAGCGGAGCCTTCTGTTACAGATATTTTCATGTCTAATAGGAGGCTAATAAATTAAAATAAAATAAAATATTGTTACAATGTATCTAAAGTATTTTGATTTTGATTTTTTTGATTTTTGATATTCAATTTTTTTGTCTAATTTACTTTTGCATGCTAGCTGAATGAGCTGATGCTGAGTTAGCTGAATAGGATGAGTCTAACAATGTTATAACATCTCCCCATGTACTCTATTCATAGGCAAAATAAAATATTCTATTCTATTCTATTCTATTCTATTCTCCTCTACACAAATACGGCTACCGATGGATATAGGTGCTTGCACCAAACGTACACCAAGCATGTTACGCACATTTTCATCTCTAAAGCTTCAGTTTTTATGTGCCTATCTACAGTAATGATAATAATGATGGCCTCCTCGTCGTGTCCGACGACAGCGACCGTCTTTGTTTCCTGGCGTGTGCTCTGATTAGGCTGGAAGATCCGAACTTCGTTTGAAAGACGCGGTCACATTCAACGCAGTAGAGCTGCCCGTGCTCATCTCATGTATAGGTAAAGGACGGTTTAGGTTTTGATACAGTAATACTAACTTTTTTTTCTTTGGTTTATGGCTTCGTGCGATTAGCACATTTAGCCAGTGTCAAAGTAATTTTTCTTACATAAATAAACAATATTTCCTTCTTGTATGATGATGATAAACGATAATAGAAATGAGAAGTGAGAAATGATATACCCCCCAACCCCTCGAGTATCTCAGTAAAGATGTGGGGCTTTACTAAGCCCTCAGGCGAAGTTCTTGAGAGAATTTGAAAAGTGACGTTGCACTGTTTTTTTTTTCATTTGCCAACACTCATGCACACTCACGAACACTTAACGGTTAATACCCCACCATTATTTCACATTAATATTCGACATAACACAAATTTTAGAAAATAAAACAAAACTGCAAGCATGACTCGTCACTTTCCCGCCAAGAAGTCTTACATTCTATCTTTTTTAATTTTTCAGGATACAATCCGTGCAGCCTTAATAAAATTACGGTCGAATTCCGACCACTGGGCGACCACTAGTTAATACAAAACGCTACTTCTTGGCTAATAGAATTAGATATAATGGTTGTCGCTAGCCGGATTATAGACATAGTGCACCAACCTTCGAGAGTGCAGTATGGGAAGAACGACTACATTCCTGAATTAGGTCTATGGTAAGAATCAACAACAATGGAGAAGCATCGGCTCGTTTACGTCACTGCTACGGATTTATACAGTTTGAGCGTTTGTTTGGAGTTTACTTCCACGTTTGCTGTGGCTGTTGTTAGGGATTTTGCAATATGTTTAGTACCTTCATCAAATCTATGGATATTAAATCTACTTGGCATCTGTTAGCGACAGACATTCGTAATTGTTGTTATAATAATCCCCTAAATGATTACAGGCTTGTAAGTTGTTATGACACTCCAAAGGATAGATTATAGAATTAGTTACTTCAATAATCTTATAGTACCTAATGATTTTTTTCTAAATTTAAAACGTTATTTTAACATTAAATTCTATTCATTATGTATTTTAATTAGAATGAGATATTTGCATAATGGTATTAAGGCATCGAATCATAATCTATAGGAAGTAGGTATCTACATACTATTTCAACATTATCATTATTCAATATTATCAATCAATCATTTTAATTGAATTTTCTATAATTTTATTAGTTAACCGGGTTAACACACACTTTGCTTTAATGCAAACAGTTTTAAATTTTAAATAAAATGGTATGCGTAAGTATTGAGATATTATCGTTGTTTGTAAATTAAATCATTGTTGTTTAAAAACAGCTTCTTACATACTTGTTTTTATCATTACCTATTGGTTACCTAATTCATTGGTTTACCTAAATCTGTCTTTATTAACAAAAAAAGTTTTACCTATTGAAATAAGAGGATAATGTTCTAAAGCGATGTTTCCTATCCAACAAACACCACTCAAAATATAAGCAGAAGCCACTAACAACAAGCGTTATATAAGTATACAATTATATTTAACCTCTCAAACATTTTCGCTACTGACTCCATTACCATCTGATATAAGCGCAGGTGGCCTGAGCTATTTTTCAAAGGACATCATACAGTTTAAGTATTCAGCTTTACTATTCACAACCTGCAAAATGTTAAGATGTCGTTGTATTTCATTATGTTACAATATTCTAATGTGTGCACGTGTACTCAAAACACCGCCGAGAACCGGCAAAATATTCGAAACTATTCCAAGCAAAGAATAAAGTATCGAAATGTCAATGTTGGAAGTTAAGAGGTCAAAAAGTTTCAATTCTATACTTATGTTATTCTATTATAAGGAGGCAAACATTTGTTTGTTTGTTTATATTAAGGGTGTAATTAATGCAACTGCTAAAATTATTTAAAAAAATACTTTACTAAAACGCTATTGTAATCGTGAAGTTGATTTATTTCCTGAATTTAGTTAATAGAAAATGAAACAAAAAACATTTCAAAAATACAACTACCCTCATGCTCCACGCATTTGAGTCCAATATGTTTCTATATCACATGTCATGTAATAAAAAAATACAATAGTTATGACAATGATTTAATTTAAAGTGGTTGAGCAACATGATTTAACCCTTTTAAACCGACCAGAGCGTTTGTGTGTGGTTTTAGGTAAATGAAACTTTAAAAGTATCACATTAGGGTACATATTTATAATATATAGGTGTTATAACACCCGGTCGGACTAAGTGGGTTGCTACAAGGAAAACAAAAATGTATACTTTTGCGAAAACTCCTCGAAAGTGTCATTTAGCAATGAGGCGGTCGGTGGTCGCAAAGAGATGGCAATCGCCGCACCACTCGCGTCTATTGTTCGTTTCGAAAGCGTGTGCTATCAGCATCAACCCTCGTTAGCGCGGGACGGACGTGATGAAGATCGGCGAGATTGCAACGCGCCACGGCGAGATAGCTGACGTCTACCAAATTAACGGTTTCTTCATATTTTTTTAATGAAAATTATTATGTTATTGTCGTTGTTTTAAAGGTTTAATTGTGCGTTAACGACGTATTTTATCTGAGAGGCTTCACAATATAATACTTCACTTTATGTTTCCTTAATTTTAAGTTGTTGTGCTAAATAACTAAATATTTGGATTTATTGTACAATATTCTCAATCGGCTGGTTCGAAAGTTTTCGCAACTTCTATTTAATAAAGTTTATTTTGTACACAAACAATTTATCTATTTCTAAAGAAATTGCAGTGCGTTTTATTGTGTTGCAACAATTATTAAAGTTAAAAAAATAAGTAGAGAAGTGTTATTCAAATATGTTTTTATTAAATATTCTTAAATATGAATCAGATAAGTCTAAGTTTCTATTGTTTTTACATTCCCATGTCCTGGTTTTAAGGGTAGTAGTTCCAGTGAAATCACAGGACACATAAGAATTGAAGACCTTCAGTACCAGCTGCAGGGTCGGTTAGCAGCATGCGCGTGAGCGACTTTTAATGGAATACTGTAACAGTAAAGCGCCATCTGTGC
Source organism: Eudonia mercurella (assembly GCA_963082485.1). Classification (NCBI taxonomy): domain Eukaryota; kingdom Metazoa; phylum Arthropoda; class Insecta; order Lepidoptera; family Crambidae; genus Eudonia; species Eudonia mercurella. Next base: position 12,161,336 of record OY720035.1, on the reverse strand, counting down.
TTATTTGCTGTTTCAGTATCTTCGGTTTAAAGAAGATTTATTTCTCTTAAAAACTTTATAGTTTGCTTAGAATAATACAAACTTAAATAAAACTAAATATAAGCACTACGGTATTTATATAAAAAAACAAAAATCATGATCAGTCATCTGCTACAGGTAATTTTATGTAGGTACTTGAAAGATGGCTTCAGCAATGCTTCCAGTACAAAAATATGTATGTTACTGAAAATCAAATATTTTCCTTTTTTTTTAATAATAACTACCGTTGCAACAAGACTGTCCGTAACACATCATTTAATGCGCGAGCGCCGAATGTTGCGCGCACATGTTGCGTCCAATCTGCGCAGCACGTGGCGCAGGCGTCGCTCAATGCGCCCTTGTGCGCGAACATTTGCAGCGCATCTGCAAGAATATCGGGCGACAATGGTGCCACTATGGTCCGACTCGCCTCGGAGAATCTAGTTAGGTGTTCCGCTTACGTGATGCCAGTTAGAAATGTTTTAGGTGTGTCTTCCTTGAAGAACCTTGAATTATTATTTTTTTATAGCCCGATCGGCAAGTGATTGCACTCCATCTGATGTTAAGTAGGAATGGAGTCCAGACGAAAAGACGCAATGGAGTGCGGCGTGAAAAAGAAAACAAGAGCCAGAACTAAATATAATTTAAATAATGCTTACAAGAAACGTTAACTAAGTATATTATTATGTTTTAGTATCTACTTATGTACTTACCCATGACAGTCGGTGAGAATTCAAATCCCGCTAGCGGATTTTTTTTTTATAACAGTTTTCCGGACTAACAGAGGTCTTAGAGTTATAAAATAGGTTAGTACTATTATCTTTTCTGTTATATATAGAAAACAATGACAAAGAAAAAAACAAACTAACTATATAGCTATTTATAATTAAAGATGTCCTCCAACTATGTGATCATCTATCTAAAGCACATAGGCACATCAACGAAGTGCTTACTATTGTATTGTTTTTTATATATATTTTTTGGCTCCTTTTTAGTAGTGTTTAGAAGAAGTTGGCAACGCCCTCTAATATGCAAACCGAACACGCGTTGTCCGCGTCCGCCGGATATCGTATGACAATGTGCATATTTTTAGCAACACTATTCAATATGCACGATTAATATTCTATGCGGACAGTTCTTTGCTTACAAGATTGCTTCGAAGCGCAACCGCTTAAACTTTTACAAATCTCGAAACAAAAGAAATAGCTTTTCTAGACTTACGCTGAAAATTGACTGTCTTTTATTTTCTTTTATTTGTATACGGTCAGATAAGAAAATCACTAAATTATGCCATGTCACGATCAATACTCACTTAAGTACAATTATTGATTATTGAGTACATGGCACAGTCTATCTAACATCTATACTAGTATTGACTATCACTTAGGTATAAAAAAACTTTACGGTGAAATATGTAACATTGAACAATAAGTGATTTAGCTCAATGTTTTCAGACAGAGTCACAATTTAATTAAATTGACTTTAGTTCGTTTTGAATTGCATATCTATATCCAAAATCTGAGTTTTCTTTCTCCTCTTACATTAATCATGTCACACACAAGTACAAAATTCACTCCGCCAATTAAATTTGTATCTATTCGATAAGTTCGCGTAAAAAAAAAACAATAAAATTTTCATTTATTCTGTCATGATAGCTACAAGATGGCGACAAGTATGTATCGAGTTGATATTTTGTCATTTTCATTCATAACTCGACACCTGCACAGTGTTCTCTTAACTAAGACTAACAAATATTCCTAATTGGATAGTTATTCAACGTTAAAAAATTCAACAATTTAATCTTTGAAGTCATACAATCTGAGTTATTTTAACATTGAACTGGAATCACGTGAATTTTCCCAGATGTCTCGCCGGCGACGACGATACTTCCTGGCACGGCAGTCAGCCTGTCTGTCTGTCACCCGGACGTTTTGAGGTGAGCCAAAAAAATGAATCGGCTTGTAATAGACGTGAAAATGATTTAAAAGTGAGTCTATGTCCAACATTGGGTTGTTGACACAGATAAACAGAAAAAAACTAAACAATACAAATTAATTTTCTGTTAGCAAATCACCTAGCTTTAAATTCTGGTTGGATAGATGTAAGTACTTTTTTTTTTTTTTTTTTTAATAATGGCTTTGCACAAGCATTTAGCCAATGAAAAAGTCTTACAATACTTAAACAATAATAATTTCTTTCATGTATGATGATGATGATGAATGAATAGAAATGAGAAGTGAGAAATGATATACCCCCAACCCCTCGAGTATCTCAGTAAAGATGTGGGGCTTTATTAAGTCCTCGGGTGGACTTCTTGAGAGAATTTGAAAAGTGACGTTGCACTGTTTTGTTTCATTTGCAACACTCATGCACACTCACGAACACTTAACGGTTAATAATCCACCATTATTTCACATTAATATTCGACATAACACAAATTTTAGAAAATAAAACAAAACCGCAGACATGACTCTTCACTTTCCCGCCAAGAAGTCCATGTAAGTACTTATATATCATTAGTACTCGTAGTTATCTGCTGCTAGTAACATGTCATAATATATTAAAGCAGCGGAAACCAAAAGGTCTGTAAGTGCGCGTTAACGTGCAATTAGTGTTAGCTAATGTAATAAAACAATGCACCAAATTTTTTTTAATATCCTCAAGAATGCTGCAGTATCTACAAATTTATATATTTAAAAAAAAAACAATCACATTAATATCCAACTTAAATGAAAATAAATGAAAATTTATATGAAAATTGTAGCTTGGACATTTTACTAGTAACTGGCGACAGACTTAGATAAAACGTGGTAGGTTTTTTTTTTGGAGAGAGTATGCTGATTGCCTCAAAGGGCTTTTTCAGCTTCACCGGGCTTGTTTGAGGGCGGCGAAAAACTTACCTTTAAGGAACCCTTGTTCCTCAAGCCGTTTGAAATGAATCACCTTCGGAGGTTTTCTAGAGGAAACGGCATCACACACTAATGCGTGTCCCCGTGCCCTACTAGATTCTCCGAAGGGTTTGGATCGGATCGGGGAGCGGAACAACCCGAGGGCGCCTCTAAAGGCTCGGACCTCGGCTCTGGTTGACCGGGTCGTGATGGTGGAGAGAAGCTCCCAGGTACATGTCTGTACTTACCTAGTATAGAGCGCGTGTAAACCGGCTCGTCGTACCCTTGTTAATTAGTGTGCATGTTTAGTGTATTCTGTAAATGTGTAATGGCATGTGGATAGGGCGGGGACGTGGTAGTGGCTGGTCTGGCGAATTTTATAAGTGTCTGAATTGTAGCCAGTGGAGGTCTGTGATATCTGCATACATCATCAGTACATCACTTGCCTAAAAACTAGACACTTGAGTAAATCATAGCGAGCCATCAAACAAGAAATTGATATTTGCTTAATACTCTCCGGGGATTTATTTATAAGAGGATTATTGATAATCATGTCGGTATCATTTTTTTTCAAACGGAAATCTACTTTTCGGTCTACTTGTGTTTATTTTACACATTTGATAACTTTATTTTATCCTGACGTTTCGAACTTCTCAGGAACACAGGAAGAGTTGTTTTTATAGTTTGACCATTTGGCCACCATGCCGACTGGTCAAGTTACTACTGTTTCAACTTATCGCGTACACGTGGTCGCTGGCTTAGCCCTTATTAATGCTGTCCAGCAGATGCCGAGTAAACCCATTTCTTTTACAAACTCATTTGTCATAGACAATTGCAGACTCTTTGTTGGACGCCATGTGTTCAAAATACGGAGGTATACGATAGGTAGGTGCCATAAAACAAACTTTTCTTCAAAAAACAAATGTGATTATGGTTCTCACGTAGTACATCTGGCTCGGATTTTGGGCAATCTGTTGGTGTACGAATCTGCAATGCAGATGGTGGCGGCGGCGGCGCCTTCAAAGTCAACAGTTCCAGAAATATCAGTTCCAATGTGTTGGTGGCGATATTTGACAAACAGTTATTGAAAGTAGTTATGGGAAATAATACAGTCATTGTGTTTGAAGAAGAAATGGTAGGATCGTAGTATGTCGTTGTTAGTCTGATAGTCGCTGCTTGTCCTAGGTCAGCCTATTAGGAAGAGGAATTATTATGTACCAGCTGTGACAACAACTCCGTCCGGGTAAACTTTAGCTTCCGCATGCACATTACATTCATGCAATGCGCTATTAACACATTATTAATACCTAAAGATAAAAGTTAATCTTGTAAGTAACTACATGTAGCAGTGTAAACGCAAAAATTAAAATAATAAAAAAAACATTACAAATCGTTCTATAACCCATCCAGAAAGATATAACACGCGTGTTGGTGTTAGGTTTACGTCATCATTAGCACTCAGTAGTCTTACGGAATTATGCCTTATTATAGGGATTGAACGACGATTTCTCGAATTCAACTCGAATTCAATTTTTAAGCTATAAAATGTGGCAACAGCCTTTTAATGTGAGAGAGATGACCCTTATTATTAAAATGAATGATACGATTATCTATATATTAATACGTGAAGCAACAACTTTGTACCCGTTTTTACGAAAATTGCGCGGACGGAGGAGTATGAAATTTCGCACACTTATAGTTTATATAAAGAAGGTTATCCGAATGTAATTTTTTTTTTATAATTATGCATAAAATACATTAAATCAACAAAAACATACATATAAATACATATATTAAAACGCATACATATGCGTGTGCGTATTTGACACACACGTATTGTTTGTCTTTAATGCGGCCGACATCTGTCAATGCCAATCCAAACTCACATTCTATCGTTTAAAATTTTTCATTGCTTAGGATTGCTTAGGATACAATCCGTGCAGCCTTAATAAAATTACGGTCGAATTTCGACCACTGGGCGACCACTAGTATTATTTTTTAATGGGTTGTAACCATGATGACCCATTTTAAATGTAAATTATCATAATTTCCTATAAGCAGTATTTTTGTTCTTGAGCATGTTACGCTACTCAAAATACTGTCATCGAAATTGGTTTAATAACAGTTTTTTTTTAACTATAATGTAAAGTAGGTAAACAAACCGTTCGGGGCATGTTTTTCTAGACTTGAATGCAAGTCTAGCAGGTTGTATGCAAAAATAAAATTCAATAATTCAAGATACCCACATTATTATGTTAGTCTATTCAAGACCTAGACCGAAACATATATCTAGAAGTCTAGGCAGAGCAGTTCCTAATTCAAAATCATTTATTCAGTTTAGGCTACAAGTAGCTCTTGTGAATGTCACTATGCCATCGGTTCGTAAGTCTACTCTGGGCGGTGGATCTTGTACTGAGAAGAACCGGCAAGAAACTCAGCAAGTGTCCAGTTCTTTTCTCCCTTACAGCGTCTAAAATATTAGAAAATGCCCTACCATAACAAGACACTTTCCATTACAATAAACACAAAAAATATAGAAGACAACACAACGTGTAAAAAAATTAAAACAAAATAAAAAATATACGTTAACAAATTTACATCAGGTAAAAGATTTAATTTCTACTACGAGTATGTCATACAGTACCACTACAGTTATTTAATTCATAAGACTAGGCATTTGACTAAAATAAACAACTAAGTTTACAAATAAGCACTGCATTTTATTTCTACAGAACTCGTACTAGAATTTTTTAAAGCAACTATGGATTTTCTTTGATATTACTTCTTTGTTCTACAGAATCCTAAATAATTAGTTAATTAATAAGCACAATAGATAAGATAATGAAATAAACAAGTTTAGACACCAAATTATTTCTATTCTCTGTAGAATGCTTATTGAATGTTCAATGTTAATAATACATTTATATTTTATAACATTTTAAAAATGTCCATAAAGTCTTGAACATCTGAGTATGTACTATCGAAGATGTACTTAGAATGTAGTTCGATTTTGCTATAAATCTATGAAAATCTTTTTTAACAATTTATGTAACAACTTGTGATAGAAAACGAAAATAAAAGCTGTATTGCTTTTTATTAAATAAATAAATTTTATTTTTGGTACATACTTTTAAAAAAATATTTAAATTTCTCGAAACAGCATCGTGGGCTTCGGGCTGATCTACCCATTTGCTATTTATTCACCGTATCGAGGACCTATGAAAAAAGCGAAACAAAATGGTATAATTAAATACTCGGAAAGGTTTCTGCGATCTTCGTGTCTTACCTGGGAGCGCGGACGCACGTGCACGCAGCTGCGCGCGCGCATCGCACGTGTGGCTGCGATCACCGCCTCTGTTCCATGCGCTCCTGATACATACAATGGACCATTATACAGTATTTCTACATTTTACAAATTATGGAATTATTCTCACACTTTGGACAGTAGACGATGCCTGAACTCCTTTCAAAATCTCACTTTATCTACGGATTTTGTGGCTCTCTCTTCGAAGGGCTCTCTGTAACAAAAATACATGAAAAATATTATGTTGAGCTACCGTCACTCATTAGTCAAGTGGTTTTTTGTGCGTAGATACCCTAATGCAATGTAATTAAAAAGCTAGTAATTTTTTTTTTTTAAATCCTTATCCCTACTTGTGTTTCTCCACTGTGGTTAACTGACACTTTTCAATCAAATCATAGAGCTTCAGGATCAGCAGCGCGCGTGATTAGCCTTAGTGTCGCTAAAGCCACTGTAAAAAAATAAAGGTGAGCTTAAAATGTTTGCCAATACAGTGTCAATCACTGCCTATCAGTCCACGGTGTAACAGATCTCTCATTAGACTGATATCTACTGATAGCGCCCATCTGTCCACCCGTTTCGTACGCCTAAGTGTGACTAGCGATTGGATATGGCATACATTTATTGAATTCATTATGAGGGTTTACGCCTAACGACAGTCACGACCTTAAAAGCCCGATAACCTTGTAAAGGCCATCGGCAAATCGGCATCGGCAAAACAGCAATCTAATTCCAAACAAAAAAATATATAAAAAAAGCTTATTGGCTTACAAGGCTATGAAGCAGCGACTCCTGGTGACAAACGTGGGGAGTTGAAATTTTGGCATAAAAATACTGGTTTCTGTTAACTGAAATACGAATATTATTCACCATTCTAACAGTAGAATGGTGAATAATATTCGTATTTCAGCACTCTGATCTACCTACGTGAAAAGGTGAGTCAACCATAGTACATAAACCATGTATAACCATACTATTTTTAGATGATAATAAAAAACCATGGACCACCTGTGTTAATAGTTCAAGAATAACACGTGCGCTTTCTTCTATTGTTAAATTAGAAGTATAAAAGAATAAAAAACGGGTCTTGTTGTATCGCTGAAATTAGATATGTACTTCGCATTTGCAAAACCTGGATAAAACGAATCAAATGTAGAATAGTGTAACAAATATCATCATCATCATCATCATCAGCTCATTTTTATGTCCCCACTGCTGGGGCACGAGCCTTCCCTATGGATGGATAGGGAGAACGGGCTATAAACCATCACGCGGGCCCAGTGCGGATTGGTGGTTATTAACGACTGCTAATGCAGCCGGGACTTTACGTGCCTTCCGAAGCACGGAACAAATATAAATAGCAGATATATTTTATAATTTCTTCACAAAACTGAAAATTCTTTAAAACTAAAATAAAAATAAAAAATATAATCTCAACCAGCTTTAGTTTTTGTTATTTGTGAGTAAGTTAGTATCCAATATTCGGCAAAATTGCCATAAGCCATTAAGCCATTATCGAAATATAATCTCGTTAGCATCGATATTTCAATATAAGTCAATGCTCGTTAGTAATTATTCTGATTAAAGTGACCATGATAGCTAGAAAAGTTAAATGTTGACACGGTAATATTTACAATAGCGGAATACCACATCCATAGTAGCTTCTCTCGTATCTCTATGCGTTATCAGCGGACGCGTGTGGCTGCCGCCCGATAACCGTTGCACCAATATGCTGCACAGATTTGCGAGTAGAACAAATGCGGTACACTCAGCGTCTTTGACATATCACTTTAGACACGTCCACAAAGTAGCTTTCAAACTCAAAAACTTCAACTAAAAAAATGTTTTATTCAAATTTGCTTCGTAAATAAGCTTTTTCGAATTGTCATATACAGGAATCAGATGTTTAAGAGAGAAGAGCAAGAAACTGATCACAGCTTGGAAAAGTTCAACCCCGGCGGCAATCTATTCTGGTTCCATGTTAATGCTATATACGGCTATATACATAAGCAAGTCTGTAAAAATAAAGCAAAGTAAGCCGGTTGTCACGTCAAATTATGATTTAAGGTTTTTGGTATGAGGTTGGTGGACTATGAAGGACCTACTTACTACAGGTCTTTAGTAAATAATTGGAACTTTTGGTGAAATATTGTAGTGGTGATTGGGAAATGATGGACGACTGGCGAAAAACAAAAGGTGAAAGATGTTTTTATTTTCGCATATTTCTACTTCGATATATGAAATTGTTAGAAACGTACAATCTACGTACATTTCGAATGGTGACTGTACACTCCACGTGCGGCATGGGAGCCGGTGGTGAACACATGTCTCCGTTAAACACTGTTTTATGAAATGTTTTACAACTAACACTTATTGCTTTCTATAGAAAGGTGATCGCCAAATGTTGCTTCCGCTCCGCTCACTCGTAAAATAGACGTAAAAGTCGTAAAAGGTATTGAATCTGTTTTCCTTATTGCTGATGTGGAAATTACAACCTAGCAACTGTCAGATAGTGGATTTTTATGAGATTTCAAACGAGTCAGTTAAACCTTTTCTGAGTTGAATAGTGTTGGGTATTGGCAGTACAAATCTTTACGCAATTTGTAAAAGTAAGTACTTACATTATATGGTTTTGATATCTTACTCAATTTACAATTAAAAGAAAAGTATATAACAATAATTGATGTGAATTTAACTGTTGTTGTCTTTATTAAATAAACTACATTATTATAGATAAATAAATTATGATCAAAACAATATGCATGTTAATATGCCTATCAGTAGATGAAGTCGGGCTGTGAATAAAGATCATGAAAATGGAGATAATAAAAATTAAAGCAGACAGCTTACCACGCAATAATTTTCACATTTGACATATTTTTTTTAAATAACTAAGAAAGTTAACTTACTATTAATACTCATTGTTTTCTTTACGAAAACACTACGTCATATGAAATGAAACAACTTTTTTCTACTCGCGTTTATTTCACACACTGATTTTAATAATACCTGTTGACAACTGCTTTTAAAGTATTCCCATATGAAAACAACATACACAAATAAGCCCAAATCGTATTCCTTATGTAAAATTCATACAGGTATTTGACACGGCAATATGTGCCAACTCGTCCAATTGTTATACGGCGGAAAACAGTTTCTGAATAGAAAATGCGAAGCGACGACGACGGACGTTCGAAAATAACAGATCTGTGTGACACGGACAAATGGGGCGGACCGGACGGGCGAGGCAAATGCGACACATCCACAAAATAAGGAGGACCCAGAAGGAGAGCTTAGTACCTACCAGTGGCGAAGAGTAGAAATTTAAAGAAGGTAAACCGCCCTCTAAAAAATAGCACCAAAACAATACCTATCGAGGTCATTTTAATACCAAACTGTTAACCGTTGTGTGACTTGTGTATGTTAAATGGATATAACTCGTTAAGAAATACTGTTTATCTGTATGAAGTAAGATGTTGACCATTTTGTAAAGGGAAGCCGATGGGAATCGGGTTATATGGAGTTTTCGCCACTGGTACCTACATACCGCGCCCGAGCAACTCACACATAGGCCCCTAGACAAAGACGCGAAATCTCGCAACAGCTGCGCTTGGACTGTTCCGAGACTGTTCCGAGCGCGTTTGTATGAAGATTACCTTCTGCAGTCTCCTTATTTTGTAACACAATAGACCTACTGCTATCATTAAACCGTGTTAGTTATCGAAAAAATCATCATCAGCTCATTTATATCCCCACTGCTGGGGCACGAGCCTTCCCTATGAATTGGATAGGGAGAACCCTATGGATGGATAGGGAGAACGGGTCATAAACCACCACGCGGACCCAGTGCAGATTGGTGGTTATTAACGACAGCTAATGCAGCCGGGACCAACTGCTTAACGTGCCTTCCAAAACACGGAGGAGCTCGAGATGATAAATTTTTGGTCACCCATCCGATGACCGGTCTTTGCAAAAGTTGCTTAACCTCAGCACTCGCAGACCAGGCGCGTTAACCACTGCGCCATCGACTTCCTCGTCAAAAAATATGATAGATTTATTTTTATTAACAAGTTGACTGCCTCCGGGCCTATACACAATAGAAATTCAATTATTTGTCGGTCAAATGGCGTTTAAGGTATTAAACCTATACTTCGTCAAGTCTTTGTCAAGGCGCTTGATGGCGCAGTGATTAAAGCGCCTGGTGTGAAATTACTAAGGTTCAGATAAGATTCAGACAAATACAGACAGTTTTATTAGATATTTATAACTATCGAAGTTCGATGCTCCTATTTTCAAAGTTGGACTCAAAATGTGACGTATACAAAAGAGATTGCGTAACGAACCGATGATCCACCTAGGGGCTAACAACAAGCAGTTGACTAGCCCATTACTGGACAATCTCCGTGACGCGTTATCATTTCTCATTGTCTCGTTATCGGTTGAGCAATCAGACTAATGATTGCGACTAAGTAGTTTACAAGCATTGAAAGGACGATGCATTCATAGTGTCTGCAGATATGAATCATGACTCCGGTATGTAAATGGCTGTCAGTATGTTTGACAATATGCCGAAAGATATGCCGAGATACAGATAAATGTAAGGTCGGTTGCAAAAATATGTATAGGATTAAAAGCTGTAAGTGGGTGGGTTGAGGTAGTCCATGTGATATGGGTTATTTTTGCCGTAGGTCTTAAACCTTAAATGCTGTGTGTTATCAGTACGTGCCCGTGTACTGGCGCGCGGCCGTCAAAGCACATGTTTCCCCTCGAGGGAAGAGGTGTGCGGAGATGGCCGTAGGTTGGTACACGGGCGCAGGGTGGCAGCCGCGGTTTTAATCCCTTCGGGACGCGTAACGTGGTTGTCGCCTTATTTAGTACTCGGATTGCCGTCCTCCAGGGGTTTAGTGGGTATCCCCCTCCGTCTCGCCCTCCCAGCCGGGACTTCTTCCTGGCAGCTGACTTGAGGCTTCTCGCTTCGTCAGTGGGTGCGGAAAGGCAGACGGGTGAGTCCCACATAACCGGGTGCCCTTCAGGGCTCCGGTAGTCGTAATGAATTCCCCTGGGTCAAAAAAAAAAAAAAAAAAAAAAAAAGTCCATGTGATATGGTAGGATGGTTATTTGCTGATGATGATAAACGACAAAACACTTCATCAAAATAATCATGGTACCTTAAAGTTTCGATTAAAGAATTTTAAATTCATTACAGAAAACGGTCATCCGTACCTCAACTTTTTTTTGTGTGTTTGTTTGTGATGGAAAGTGTCCTTTTGTGATAGGGCATTTTCCAATATTTTTGACGCTGTAAGGGAGAAAAGAGCTTGACACTTGCTGAGTTTCTTACCGGTTCTTCTCAGTACAAGGTCTCCCGCCCAGAGTAGACTTAAGAACCGATGGCATAATGACGTTCATAAGAGCTATTTGTAGCCTAAACTGAATAAATGATTTTGAATTTTCAAAGATTAATTATAATTTATTTTGGAAAAATAACTCCATCTTCTTTTCTTATTCCCGTTAAATGTAGATATCTTCCCCTTATACGATTGTCTTGTCACTTACTTACAAACACATTATTTTGTCGACAATTTAAAAGAGTCCGCTTCAAAGCGACTTATGACGCATCCATAACTCATATAAAATTTTCTTTAAAACTTTTCACTCATCTCTACTAAAATAAGACGTAGATAAATGATCAGCGGCCAGACAACACTGACGCGTAGTCATCTCCCTAATCAAGTGGCTGGACAAAGAGTTACATAGTACACTAATCCGGTTCCGTTTGAGTTGTATGAAATTATGCAAGTAATAAAATCTTACAATGCCTCGGTGTCCGTCTGAGTTTGAAGCACGCAATTTCTCAAAACATTGTCGCATCATTTTTCATTGCGTCAATCAGGGCGCTTGTGTAGATCTGACTTTGTTTGCTCAGGGGTGACAGTTTTAGACGATGGATACATTTTTTGATCTGCTGATATAGAAGAGAGGAAGAAAAATAACTATTTGCGTAACATTGCAGAACCATTTAATGGATATATTATCTTTTTGTAATAAGAATTGAAACTGATACTGTGTAAGATTTATTTTTGTATAAAAAAGTAATTATAAAATTACGTGCATCTTTAGAAACTTGCTTGTAAACCAAACTTTTAAAGCTCTTTCATATTTAGTAGCTAACTTTTCCTACAGAAGTTCTTTTTGCAGCATAGTCGTATCGCGAAGATCGGTAATAGAGTTATTTTTGTTTAGGCAGTGAAATAGTATTGAAGTAAGTTAGTATTAAAGTAGTATATTGGTACTTAGTGAAATGGAAAATTAAAAAGAAAAATTAAAGATGATATATATCATTTTTGTCTGCGAAGCTGTCGAAGACGACTGCTTACAAAGTTATTTAATTTCTAGTTTTAAAATTGATAAACACATATTTAAATTATTCTAAAAACTAGTAAGTATATAGAAGAAAATATAGAGAATATTATCTGCAAGGCTTACGTTTTATTTTCATATTATGTTTGCTGATGACATCCCTGATAACGCTGGCAGGGCTGTCTCATCAACTGTTAAATAGAGTGTGAGGCAATGAATATTTTTATTGACGCGTCCGACGGGTTTACTCGGTTTCTCGACGAAGCGCACAAATGAGTGTTGCCAACTTGAACTGTCCCATATCGTGTTACAGTTCACTTTTGCAGTAACAATTAGGTGTGAACCGCTTTAATAAAATTATCAGCTAACGTAGACAGAATAAAGTTAAATGTTGAATGTTTTAGCCGAATGTCACTGTAACTTAAGACGAGCGATCGTAATAACGTGCGCGAACAAGGAGATATGCGGCGCGATAAGTTCGTCTTGTACGTTTCATATGCAAATATTGACACAGTGTTGCTATCATTAATCAGGCGAATTGCCAGGGGTCCAACAAAAAAGTTTTGAATGTGTCCTGTAGTTTCACGTGCACCCGTGCATTGATGCTGATATCAATCAAACCTACTTTATGGCCGGACTTCTTGTTTATCTGTGCGAGTAACAACTGACCGTCTATACGGTATGGTATTAACTCTATAGTTCGCATACAAAAAAATAAATTTATGAAACAGAAGAACACGCTGTGTGCTTTTGTTTATGGCACGGTAAATAAAGGCTACGTTTATTGTGTAACTTTGAATAGGATAATAGATTCCAGCTGATTAAGACGGTTAAAAGAAACCATAAATAATTTTGTTTTTTTAAATATTTTTGTAGGTTTCATTTCATGTTATATTTGCCAAACCCTAGTAAAAAAGAAGTAGTTGCAAGTTTTTTTTTTATTTTGAAGTCTAACATTCGAATTTACATTAACCATTTGAAGAAAGCGACAGAGAACAGGAAATCTGTTGCCGAGACTAACAAGCCATACTTATGGCAGCCAGTCACAATATTTGTAAGCTATAAAAAAGTGAAAAGATCCGCATGTGGCCCGCAGATTTGGCGGTGGCTCGTTACAATGCTTCTGTACTGATCTCAACTTGGGAACTGTTCAAAAACATAAGTTTTACAATTTAACTTTACTGTACAAAAAAAAAACGTAGTAAAACCAAATGCACGCTGTATAGGGTACATTTTTGTTTGGTTATAAAACAAATATAAAAGTAATTTGAAACAACTGGTAGGAGTTATAAAAGTTTACTTCTAGTAAGAACAGTTAAGATTAGTACCTACTTATACAGAATCGAGACTAGCTCAATTAAACAGAATAAGATACATTTTTTGACCTGCACATTAACAAATAAAAACAGATGAAAAATTAAAAATTAAATTAAATTAAATTAAAATTAAAATAACAAAAAAAAAATCATTAAAAAAATATTAATTTATTTAAAAAAGCAACAGCATAGCACTCCAAAATCTCAAAGGTTTGTAGTGACGTTACCTGTATTGATATCATTTATAATTATCTTATCTTTTTGGTTATTTTTAATTTGTTAGAAAACAAAACTTTTTTTTTTGTTTTGTTTCAATAATTAAGTGATTTCGGCGGTAGTTGTTTAATCAATCGAGGAGTAATATAATAAATAAATATTAGACAACATCACATTGTTCTGATCCGAAGGTAAGTAGCTAAAGCACTTTTTTATGGAAATCAGATACAACAAGGGTACCACAACCACCCAGACCCGACACAATATCGAAAATATCGTTTTCGACATTGCCCCGACCGGGAATCGAACCCGGGTCGTCATAGTTGGTGCCGCCCAAAGTCTGGCGTACAAGCCACCCGGCTACGGAGGTCGTCTATATATAACTCATTAATTGGTATAATCATGGAAAAAAGCATATCAGTACCATATCAGTAGCACCACAATTTGCCAACAGTGCCGCCTTCCGTGTCGGTCACAGTACACGCTCGGTGGGCGGGCCGCCCTTGCCTGGGCGCCAAATGTAGGGCCACGTGCGGGCACCGATATAGACGCCCATCGGTAGGGATGAGCGCAACAAAAACTAATTTACCTAATAATTAATTAATTGATTATTAACTTATCTTTATGATTGAACTTTTGTTTTTTCAATATTTTTTAAATGTAATTAATTTTTGTTTGTGAACCAATAAATGTACTTTTTCTTCTTCTTTTCTTCTTCTTCTTCTTCTTGTTGTTCTTCTATTAAAAATAATTGTTAATGTTTCGTTTGTCTACTATAATGACGTGATCCATGATATCCTGAAAATTGAACGCAAAACCTACCTCTAGATATAGGGACGAGTGCTACACCAGTCAACGATCAAGGCGTACCTATATAAAAAAATGAGAATTATAAATGAATGAATTTAAGTCATATTAGTTTATGATTTCCTTAGTGTTTGTTTTGTATAATTCAATATAATTATGCCTTACATATTTACATATAAAATATGTTTAGCTACCTTAGTTAGCTAGCTTAAATATGCTTAAATTGTATTAGACCAGATATTTGATGAATGAAAACTCTCTTAAAAAATGGTACAACTCTAGCTCATCTTTGGACAGTATATATCCTACCAACATAAGGTTATGTCAAAATAATAACATTATATACACAAATAAAGGCGAGTATATAAAAAATAATAAGTCATATTGTTTTCTGAAATTAAAACGCAAAATATGTTACTCTTTTACAAATCTACTCGTTTGCAATTTTTACATTTCATTTTCTGCCTCCCTTTGGCCCTGTAAAGGTGTAAAGAGTTCAAAAACAAATTTAAAAATTATCGCGAGAAGATTTTGTAAAAAGTGTTTCATTTCCAGTAATGAGTTCTCAACTCCAACAACGGCCAGCTAGGGACACGGTATTGAATAGAAAGTATCGATACTGTACTCATGAGTAGTATCGAAAGAAAAGTATCGTACTCATAAAAGTATCGAGACAAAAGTATCGATACTTCAAAGTATCGAGTACTTTTCTTAGGGCCTATGCCTATGCCTATTGAGCATACGTCAGTCAGGAGGAGGACGTCAATGCCAGTCAGCAGCAACTAACATCAACAAAAAAATTACCTTGAAGGATTAAGTTTAAGGTGTTTCTTTAAATGTTTATGCATGTTTGACGTTATTTCCTGAAGTTTTTTTGATTTTGAAACATGTCTTGCATTTAACTTCGTATTGATTAACTTTGACAAAATACTGCCAAAGTTCACTTTTACTAGGCAGCATTCTTCTAATGACTGCAATATTGATAGACAACGCAGAATAATAATGAGTACTTTTAAATTACGATTTATTAAATAAAATAATAGTCAAGCACAATAATGATCAACCGCATAACCGCATTGATATATCAGAAAAACAAAACATGAAAGGAACACGAAGAATAAATAAAGCAATAATATTAAAAAACAAACAACGAACGGCGAACAAGTGAGTGATTGTTAGTGAAATGAATTAAATAAAGGAAAGGAATGATAATTGATGAACTGTTAACGGAACGAAAGATTTCGAACTTAACTAATATTGTAACAACTCATGTATACTTATGGAAAGCAATAAATGATTGAATTGAATTGAATTGAATTAACTTAATGTAATGTTGTAGAAGGTTCATCACAATTGACTAGGGCCGTAGGCCAAGTTTTAAGTGAGTAATTTCTAAGATTAATTATCAAATTAATTACGATACGATACCTGTCAAAAAGTACTCATTGAGTAAAAGTATCGAACACAAAGTATCGAGTACAAAAGTATCGGTATCGAAAACAAAAGTACTCGATACCACAAAGTATCGATACTTTTTTCGTGTCCCTACGGCCAGCCCTGCATCTTGTCCACAATGGCTCATTGTCCCAGCTTGCCATGTGCTTCGCAGATGAACGTCATCAGTTAGTTAACAACGTTATAATGTTAAGTATGATTCAATGCAATTCTCAGTTTCATACATTTTTGTCCACAAATAGACTGTTAAGGAAGTTTAAAGCATTTACACCTTTCCGAACTCGATATCAGATTCGAATAGGGCCTTTTCCAATATTTTGACGCTGTAAGGGACAAAAGAAGTTTTCCCTTGCTGAGTTTCTTGCCGGTTCTTCTCAGTGAAAGATCTCCCGCCTTGTGTAGACAAACAAACTGACGACAGTGACATTCATAAGAGCTATTTGTAGCCTAAACAAAATAAATGATTTTTAAATTTTATTTTATTTTTTTATTTCCCAAAATAATGTAGTAAGGTCAACAGCAAAAGTAGATGATCTTTACAAATCAATTGAAACTCACCTCGTTTGTCACGGGAGACACTGCTTTAATGCGACACAGATCGACACAAATCTCGTTTCCGATAACGTAGTCGAATAGCGAATAAATCTCTTACTAGGCACACGGTTCTATGAGTACGGCGAGAGACGTGTACTGAGAAACAAGAAAACATACAAAGAAATCGGTAAAGACATGTTTTCGATTTTCTTCTTCTTTTCTTTAATACCATCAGAAAAAATTAAAAAAGAATTTTAATACAATAATTATGATTTCAAAACTAAAACAAGTGTTACATTGTTTTATCTTCCGTTTCTTGTCCAAAACATTTTTAAGCATCAGTGGTAATCTTTATTTATCGTTACAAAATAAATTATACAACAAATGTATTGCCATAAATATTGTACACTATGCTGGGAAAAGACAACCGCTTCAATACAGAGGTATAGTATACCATCTTCGTATAGGAAGCTGTCTAGGCGGAGTCTTATCTTTGCTATCAAAGCTTTTGTTACAAAACCGCCCATTGCAGATCACAATACCGCGTTTAGTAATAAAAAGTGTTAGTTTATTAGGGCGTTTGCATACAGCAGCTGTAAGGGCGAGCGCACACGCAGCTGGGCGCGGTGTGAAAAGCGGCGCGCTGCGATTCACAGACGCAGGCGCAACTGTTCCTGATTTGAGGGGGGTTGCGGTGACACCTTGCTTCGCAAATGTGTTACATACACATTTTCTATTATTATTTTATTTTCATTCATTTTTAAAAGATTTTTTTGTTTTATCTGTCCTCTGGAGCTGATTAGCGTAGCGGTTCAGTCTGATATCCGGAACAAATCGTGTTTCGGTTTTTTCGATGTAATGTCAAGGTTTGTGATCAACGACATGCATTTGGCAAGCGATAAATTAAATAAATAAAAATAATATGAATAAATGTAGCGATAAATTCATTTCAATGATGGTGGCTTTTGCCCAGCTGTGGGTCAGTATACAGACTACTCACTTACTTTCTTACCTATTCTTCTATTTCCTATTTGATCTGATCCACGCATTTTTTTAAAATATAATAGTAAAAGTCTTTCTCCCGCACTCAAATTGTTAATAAACATTAATTATTATTACTTATACAATATAATATACAGTCAAATCAGGTATCTATAAGGAGGCTTATTGAAGCCGGTAGTTTGTGCTGATGGCACAATATGCACTTTTAAAATTCGTAATATTACGTGCTAAGTAATATTTTAAGCGGCAGTCTGTTGCTTAAAATTTAATAATTTTGCTGCTTTGCGTGTCTTTGCTATTTAAATCTTAATCTATACTAATATTATAAAGCTGAAGAGTTTGTTTGTTTGTTTGTTTGTTTGAACGCGCTAATCTCAGGAACTACTGGTTCGAATTAAAAAATTATTTTTGTGTTGAATAGTCCATTTATTGAGGAAGGCTATAGGCTATATTACATCACGCTATGACTAATAGGTGTGGAACAGTCGCTAATTAACGCGGGTGAAACCGCAGGGCACAGCTAGTTAAAATATAAAGAGATTTTTCCGTCAAACTTTTTTAAATCTCTACCAAGAAGAGTATTTTTTTTATCAAGAATAACAACCACCTCTTTAATTACTACGTCATAATATATCAGTCGCGAAACCAGCACATTAAACATCTGCACAACTTTCAACAATAAACAAATGAAATCATTCTCCTTTCTTTACCTTCAGGTGTTCAACTCGTTTTGCAGAACATTAACGAATACTCGCCCGATGACCAATGCATTTAAATACAATGAGGCACAAAACACAAGCAATCAATCAAAGATAATGGTAACACGCAATTAACGGACCAAAAATCAATGTAAAGTCATACATCATCATTGTACGGGTGACTGGAAGGCTCCATACATCAAGCTGAGAAATTATTGTTCAACCGACATAATTGATAGTAGCGGTCTGGACTTCTGTTTATTACTCTCGATAGTAGCCCGATATGGTTTGGCAGTTGGCAGCCACATCTGTGAACTGATAGTTATTGTTATATACCATCATGACATGCTTAGGTACTGTAGAAATACTGTATAATAAATAAATAAGAAAACATTAATAACCTTTTTAAAACATGACTTGGTACAGAAATTCAATGAGGTACGCCGCATACCCACTGAAGTTTTCATATTTAATTTATGGCGTTTGATTTTATCGGTAACCAAATAAATTTTGAAAATAAGTTTATTTCTTCTGTAGTTTCATAATAACTACAAGTACAATTAAAACAATTTTGCTATGACATTTTTTCAAAGACTCATTCTCTAGTAAAAATTTAGTTTTATTTATTTTATTCTTATAAACCACAATAGTAATTACAACAAATAACAAACCAATATTATATTATTACTAAACTTCTCAAAAGTTACCTTAAGAAGCACAATGGACCAGCATCCCATACCAACAATGTCACAAGAATAAAAGTCAACAAAGGCGAACATTTTAAAAGCCCCAAACAGCCATCTAGAATGCAGGGAGCACAAATAAACCAATAACGTCGTCAAAACGTTTACAAGAGACCGTATCGCATCATCTGCAATTAGGGTCACGAATAATTGACGCCAAAGGTTTAAGGGCGTTTCTTTCACCAAAAAACCGACATTGAAACCCACATAGGCCCAACAGAATCAAGATATCGCCCAACACACCTGGCTCCCGCTTCTACACAACAGTTGAAAGTACT
The DNA here is from genome assembly GCA_963082485.1 of Eudonia mercurella. Classification (NCBI taxonomy): domain Eukaryota; kingdom Metazoa; phylum Arthropoda; class Insecta; order Lepidoptera; family Crambidae; genus Eudonia; species Eudonia mercurella. The sequence continues at coordinate 12,141,720 of OY720035.1, read as the reverse complement.
CTCTATTTATGTGTAATAATGCTTTCTACGGCTCATTGGTCTCGTGAGTAGGGCATGAGAATAAGCGAATTTTTGAATTTCATATTTTGATAGCGATCTTCTAATTGTTTTAGTCGACTCTTTATTTACAACTAGTACAATGAAATAATATGAAGGACTTTTAAATGATTTATACATAGCTTTTAATAAGTAGTAATCAATACATTGTCGTGACTTGGGATAGGTACCTAATGAAAGACGCCCTGCAGCTAAGTGGCGCAATGATATACAAGAGCGCCAGGAGTGGCTGGCAGCAGTTGTATGAGAGAGCCGAAGATTGAGCTCAGCGATAGGCATTGGTAGAGGCCTATGTACAGCAGTGGACTAACATGGGCTAATTATGATGATGATGAATCCATACATAAGTAAAAGTTAAATTTAGGTTAAAAAAATCGTTTGAATTCGTTTTAATTATCTTTTGCATGTTTTAGGAAACAGCAAAAATATCTAATAACATAGTGAAACGAAAGCGTGCAAATGCATTTCGACATTATAATTTTGCTTCAGCATAATCCCTCTTACTAAATCGCTTACGAATCATAATCCAATGTCCATTCACAGAGGACGACGAATGAGCAAAACGAATCCGTCTAATGGTCCTATAGTTCCTTTATCAAGGTCGAGTTAAGTGCCTTCACAATGCAGTACTCTCCCACGCATTGTCACAACAGCCCTATACAAAACAACCACCTTTGTGTGGACTACCACACCCCTTACAAATCTAACTGTGTTGGCCGAGGAAAGGGTAGCAGTGAAGAATAGTTAGGTCACGTTATCTGGCTGTTCATATAGGGGTGACGTCAGAAAATCATAATCGCGCGCTGGGTAGATCCTGCTGCATTGATCCCCCATAGTTGTTGTAACAGGGCGGATTGTGGGAAAATCGTCACAGTTTTTGTTATAAATCTGTGAGAGTTTCGTTGTGACGCGTTGTTAGCATTCCTTATGTATAAATATTGGATTGTATGATAGATAATATAATTATGATTACGACCTATTTAGAAACCTATTTTTTACAGCGACATCAAAAACTATATCAAATGTCGTTGTCAAACAGGTAAAAATATTGTATTATCTTACGCTGTTTTCTGTAAGAAATCATGTTTGTAGTTTACATTCAAAATCATTTCAAAATAGTTCAAATTCATATCCTATGGCAAATTCTCTATTATGTGATGTAAGTAACTGAAGCCTTCCTTACTGTGTCGCCAAATAACACGTTGAATTATCCCGCAATGCATTTAGAATTATTTATCAAATCAACCATTATATATACAGCCATACACTATAAATTTCAAGACTAAAACTGCAGTCGCCCTTAAATCGAGTTACATCATTATAAATAGATACCTAACAAAAAAGCTATGTAATAATTCACAAGAAGTCACCCCAAAACGTAAATTTAAAAGCGTCACGTGACCGCCACGTGCCACCCCCCACCCACCCCCCGTTCGTTCATTACGCCGATTGCGAAGTATTTGTTCACTGCACGCGCACGTGATCGGACGTCTGCATTATTAAATGCCTTTTACGCTTATTGCGAATTAAAGCCCCCCACCCACACGCATCCATGTTATTAATCTCTAGACAGGGTTGTTAATGTAACGGCTATATCAAATTCATTGAAGAAAAGAGCAACCTAATATCGTATAATCAAATGGATTTTGCACTTACGCAAAAGAGGCGGCATCCGCTGTGACTGTAAATTACATGTAACCGTGAGGCTCATTATAAATAAGTTTTAATAACTGCTTACCTGCAGAGCACGGACTTATTAACAAACTCGAAGTGAAGCTTCGATCGCTGTCTACGTCTTACATGGCATCTTTAACAGGTATCGATAAAAAGAAGCAGCAACTTGCGCAGCTATGTACGGAAAACACGAACCGATATATTCAATTTTAAAATTACTGTAATTTAGACTTCGTTGCCATCAAGCGTTGCATTCATTCCATATCGATTGTCGATTACTACATAATTAAATACCAACCGAGCTTTAATTAATAATTTTAAGATAAAACCACCAACGAAGCCATTGTACCTTTAAGCTGTTGCACCTTTTATGAATTAAAGAACACAACATCAACACCTATAATAGTAATGTTTCTTTAGATGTTACAATATACACAGTGGAATAAGGTATATACACAGTTAATTTGAGCTATTAAATTAAATTCCATTTATTTCCTCCCCCTCTTCCTTCCCTGGTTTTGACACCAGTTGTCTAACCACCAAATCACAGAGGCTAAAAGGAAAAAGTTATGAATTTTACGAATTTCATTGTCGAGATTGTGAGATAAATTACATTTTCAATCATTGATCATGGATAAAATACTTACTAAAAATACTTTCTTAATTATAAGAACTTCCTATTCTAAATTATATTGTATTGCACTCTTTAATAGTTCGTGTACGACTATATCAATGAAAACCAATTTATAAATTTTCCTACCGCCTCAAAGAAATATGAACGAACTACGCAACTGTATCATCATCAGCTCATTTTACGCAACTATACTCGTTAGCTATAAGTCGGTACATTGTTAAAGTAGTCCTTCCCCATGACCATGACGGTCTGGAATGCCGAACTTGCCAGGCTCACACGGAATCACTGCCAGCCAATCCCACGGCTCGGGCCACGTGATAACCAATCTTTTGGGAAAATACTCTCCAAAGGAATTTTAATTTTAAACTACATGTGATCCGAAAACATGGTCACACACGCTGCTTTCGAAGTATGGAAGTGATTATTGTCATAATTTCAAAAATTTCAGGGTCATTCAGGTGACACGAATTTATTAATTACCTTGTCAAAACAGACTTTTTGGATATACGTAGTTACCTTCCGATACTTTAATTATCAGTAATTGAAGTTGAAGACTGATCACTGGACTTTTCCCGGGATAACTTGCAACCTTACTACTGGCAACCTTACTGGCAGCGTATGAACACCTCATTTATGCAGCGACTTACGGAATCCCATCACTCTCACGAATCGTGCATTCCTGTGTAATCGTTAAATAGTTTTGTAGTCGGGCACAAACTAATTTAGCTCCATTATAACATAAAAACTTGATAAGTGGATCATTATTATCATGTTTCATAGTTTGAGGGGTTTACAATGTGAACTTTGAAAGACATACTTGATATACAAAAAAAATTATAACTACCTAAAAAATATATTTCTGGCGACTAGACAAACGTTAATGATACTAGCAAACAATTTACAAACGACACTGCAATGCAATGTAAAATAAATACAGATAAAATCTATTAAACTAATCAGCATAACATTGTCAGTTTTAGCTCTTCAAGGCAGTTCGAAGTAAGAAAATAACAATATAATTCACATAATTATACTATCCTGTATAGATAGTAAGACCAACAAAATACGAAACTACAAGAAGAAATAGCTCAAACAAAATGAGCGAAAAGTATTGTCGAAGTGAACCACGAAGCTTAATCACGCTCGCATCGATCGCACAAAGATCGGCGCGGCGCGGTGCGCGTGCGGCGATTGCGCCGCCCGTAATTATGTGGCGACCTGTGACCCGCGCGCTCCCACGCCCTCGCGTTCACACGAGAAGTTCACGGTTCCCATAGGAACCTGAGGTTGCGGCCCACATATTTACCAATTCGACCAATTTGGCCACAGATTGTTTCGAAAATTGTTGAGAGTTTAGCCCCATGGAATTTTTCGGGAGTTACTAATTTTGGAGGGGCTCAATGGTGTGGCGACTAGCGCGTTCAAGTTGCGTTCTTGCAAGATCAGCAACTTTCGCAATGTTGAATAGACGAATGGGCGGTAAGTTAAAATATCTCAAGATTTTTTGTACTTCGGAAGGCACCTAAGTAGGTAAGACTGCTGGCTCTGATAGTTCTCTTAAACTGGTTGTAAGTACCAAGTCTTATTGGGCCAGAGCGTGGTGAGTTATGGCCCTATCTCCCCATGTGCTATTGTTAATGTGAGAAGGCCTGAAACTTTCATAGTCTAATGATGATGAATAATGTTATTCTTCACGCGAACGGTCATGTTATATTTTACTTTCTTAAACTAACCTAATTGACACCTTTGTTACCTTTGCTCTTCCCACGGCATACGTAGTTAGTGTTCACACGAAGTTAACTATCTTGTATTAGGAATAAGGTATGTATAAAGTATAGTAACTGGTGTTCAAAATTACCACATTAATATGTGAACGTTAACACTTTAAGTTCTCGGTACGTACTCGCATTAGACACATGAAACGAAACGAAACAAAACCGTTGCAGTGGACACGCGTCGCCACGTGGCGGTGCGTAATGAACCTCCACCTGTGGGACACGAATTATGGGATTTCTCGCGCCCTCCCGTGGGAGCGGAGGGAATGCTCGCTATGTCAATACCAAAAGCAATAACGGCGAGCCAATATCTTCGAGCTTTATAGCTGTAGGCTAGGCTTTTGTGTGGCTTCCTCGGTTTATATTAATGTAGGTTTTATTAATATCAATTCAGTAACGTTCTTTATAATAAACACTAGCTCACCCGGCGGACTTCGTACCGCTTTGACATATATATCAATGGTTTCCATGACAACAAAACAAACAAATCATTTTGTATTGGAAAATTAAATTGTCGTTTTAGTATTATATTTAATATATATTTTATTAATATAGCCTATGTTACTCAGGGCTAATGTAGCATTCTAATGATGAAAGAATTTTTTAAATCGGTCGAGTAGTTTTTGAGTTTATTCGTTGCAAACATACATATGTACATACATACATACATACATACATACATACATGTTTCCTCTTTATAATATTATATAGTATAGAAAAGCACATACAATTTTTATTTATTTATTGCAAAGCTCTTAACAAGCGTGTGAAACACAGCAATCAGTTTCCACCTTAAGCCCTAAACTTGAACTATCATATTAATTTGCTAAAAAGGGGTCACGCTCCAACTTTTGTTTTGGAAAGCACTCAAACCGCATTTACACAATGAGTCGCCTAATATCGGAGTGCGTCGATCAATCGGGGCATCGGGGCCGTATCACGCGATGGGAGCGGCACGCGCCCGGCACTCCCACGCACGCGCGGGGTTGATTCCACCCCGTTTCTAATGCAAAGGCCTTAATGAGAACGCTGATTTTGGACAATGACGACAATCAGAGAGAGTGATTTGGAACATTGAACAATAGTACATATTGCTATACTTCTTGTATTTAACAGAGGCATTTATTAAAATTATTAAATTTATTAAAATTCGTATTTCGCTAACTAAGATAAAAAAAATGCTGAGACAACTCGGTAGAAGCGTCGGGTACTTCTTATAAAGATAAGATAAGTGAAAGCAAATGACGATTAACATTAATAATTATACTAAAATTTAACAAATTAAAACTACATATTTTTTTATCATTATTTATGTTATAATTATAATATGTACTTGAATTCATTAATAATATTACTGAAAAGAAAATTATAATGACAGTGTATTGACTAACGCAGTAAAGGCGCCATTCTGGCGCTACGCGTGGTTGAATGGATAAGCATTTTTGTGTCTCGGTAACGAAATAATAAATAATTATCAAGTAAAGTATCTATTTATCATTCCCTGGTTGGTATAAGTCTTCAATCAGAAGTGGGATGATCACAACGCAAGCCTGAAGACAGTAGCCGATAAGCCAGACTATTAAAACTGTGAGTTATCAAAATCTATCTACTCATCTAACTACCGGTGTTTTGCTGTATTTCTTCTAGTTCGTTGTGATTTTGAATTGAGAATGTAGTACAAGATTTTGTAACGTGTGTGGCAGGTGTAATGATTAAAACCAAAGTGTTCTGTGACTTAACGTTTAGTTTTTACAATAACAATTAAGATGAAATAAACGTTATTTCATTGTTACAATACACATAATTATGTGACTGGTGTTAATCTTTAAAAACAATAATTGTTTTTAGGAAATGCAACGATAAACTTTTAATGAAATAGAATTCAACTATTACCCTTAAACTTGTTTTTCTTTACAATTACCGTGTTATTTTATATTATAGTGTTCCAGTTCTTTTTTTTTGTTAAATAACTAGCAAGATTTTATGTTTAATTAAGTTTGAGGTTTTAATTCGAAATGTTCTGGATGTTGTTTTAAAATTTAATCATTTTTGATGTGTTTATGCGTTTTTTTTTATTTGTGGTTTGTTTGTTGTTTTTTTTTTTAAATTATTTTGTAATGATTTTATTAAGATTTCGTCTGCGTAATAGGCCTAAGATATAACAAGGTCTTTCTTAATTAAGAGGCGTTCCTCTTCTATATTAAAAATAAGTGCAATATACCTTTATACAATATAGGGTTAATTAGAGTCATTAACTATGGGGTCTGAAAGACGTTCTAGATCACGTAAGCGTAAGATATCGAAACATCGTCGCCGTCGTCATCATTCGACTGACTCGAGTTCTATTATTTCTTCCTCAACGGTTAGTAGTGAACGCGGTAAGCGAAGTAAAAGATCGAAGGACAAATCTAGGCATTACAATGAGAAACGGTCTCACAAACGGTCAAAGAAGACTAGGAAATCAAAATCTTCTAGGTCTAGACATAGATCTAGTAGGTCACGTGCGCAAACACCTCCTCTGGTCCAACAATCAGAAGTAATAAGTGTTCATAATACTAATTTAAGCGAACAAAGTTCATCTAATACTTTAGAGGCAAATAATGCTCAGACCTCTGTTAATAGTACCAATAATTTTGCAATACCCACACAATCCTTTACACATATTAATGCGATTCCCGAGTTTGACCCTAACGATGGTTCACAGAATATAGAATCTTAGATACATAAAGTAAATCAATGCGCCACTATTTACTCATGGAACGAAACCCAGATTTGTCATTACGCACTAGCTAAATTAACTGGACTAGCTAAACGATGGTATCAAGGGCTTCCTTCTCTTCTCTTTACCTGGGAACAATGGATAGAAAAATTGAAGTCTGCCTTCCCTTCCACTGAAAATTATGGTGATCTACTACAACGAATGTTGCAACTACGTTGTAAGTTAGGTCAACCCTTGGATGTGTACTATTATGAAAAGATGATTTTAATCAATAAGTGCGAAATAACTGGCCGCAAAGCCGTAGGGTGTTTAGTACATGGCATAGATGATAAATTTATTAGGATGAGTGCAAATGCTTGTCGTTTCGTGGATCCAGAGCAACTGTTTTCGTATCTTAAGACATTAGTTCAAAGTGATGGATATGCTGTGCAAAGACGTAAAATACCGTGGAATAAAGATTCAGTACAACAGCAAAACTCATCCTTAAGTACCTCCGAAGTATCTAGACCTGGTATAATTTGTTTTAATTGTGGGGAAGCGGGCCATATTCGCACTAAATGTACAAAACCCATGAAGAGATGTAATTTGTGTCGGAGAGTGGAGCACGTAGCTAAAGAATGTCGAAATAATAGAAATCAAACTTTCATGAACTCTTTCGACAATATTAATAATTCCAATAATCTTTTAGCAGTTACTGGTCCACCTAGTGATAAGACTGTGATGCGAATAAGTTCAGGTGATATTGATAGCAATAAATATTTCAAAAATATAAAAATAGAAGGTTTCGAAAAACAAGCATTTGTGGATTTAGGTAGTAATTGTACTCTCTTAAAAGAAAGTTTAGCTTTGGAAATTTATGGAAATTTTCAAAGTGACAAAACTCTTCCAAATCTAAAGGGGTTTGGTAACGCTAGTGTCAAGCCATTAGGGATTATTGAAGGTACAGTAGTTATTGATGATGTTAGTGCCAATATTGATTTAGTTGTAGTTTCAGATCGTTACATGCCATGCGATATAATCGTTGGACAAACATTTACTGAATTGCCTAATTTAGTAATGTACAAAACATCTGATAGCCTGATTTTTTATAAAGCACCAGATGCTTGTTGCACAGAAACATGTTTGAAGATTAAACTGAATTCGTTGGATAAGGTTATACTTCAACCTCATGTAACATCCCCCGTAGAAGTGAACACATCTACAGATCATTCAGGATCCCTTCTTGTTTCAACTGGTTATCGCTGTAGTGACTTAAAAAAATACATTGTATTACCGGGATTATACAATTTTCAAAATAGTAAAGGCTATATCATGATTTCTAATCTTAGCAATAACGTCTTGGAAATTATTAAAGGTCAGACGTTAGCTAGAGGCATAAGTTATGAAGAGAATGTAGAACCTTATATCGGCATGACAATGAATACAACTCAAAAAAAAGATTCTTTGCCTTTGGACGACATTCAAGTAGGCACTAAACTTACAGACGAAGATGAAGTTATATTTTACCAGCTGTTACAGAAGTACAGAGACTGTTTTGCTTTGAACTTATCTGAACTGGGTAAGACTAACTTAGCGGAGATGGTCATTAAACTTAAGGACGACATACCAGTAGTATATAATCCGTACCGCATGTCTTTAAAGGAAAAAGAACAGTTGTCTGAAATATTGGGTGATCTTCTTGAAAACGGGATAATACGCGAAAGTTCTTCTTCGTACGCTAGTCCCGTCTTACTTGTAAACAAGAAAAATGGACAGAAGCGTTTATGTATAGACTATCATGCATTAAATCGCAAAACCTTGAAAGATAAATATCCATTGCCTCGTATTGAAGATAAATTAGATTGTTTAGGTGGGAATAGTTTCTTTACAAGTTTGGACCTTGCTTCAGGTTACTATCAAGTGCCTGTAGCAGAGGATAGCAAACATCTCACGGCATTTATTACTCCGGACGGTTTATACGAATATAATCGTATGCCGTTCGGATTAGCTAATGCACCCAGTATTTTTCAAAGGGCAATAAATTCTATGATAAATGGCGTCGAACGGAATTTAGCATTGGCCTACATGGATGATCTGTTGATCCCGTCTGTTACGATACAAAAAGGCTTAGAGAAACTTGAGAAGGTATTCCTTTTGTTAAGAGGGGCAAAATTGACGTTAAACCTTAAAAAATGTGTTTTCTTTCAAAAGAATATTGAGTATTTGGGGTATGAGATTTCCGAAAATGGCATCCGACCAGGAAAGCTTAAAATTGAGGCTGTAAAATCGTTTCCTACACCTAGAAATGTCCACGAAGTTCGCCAGTTCGTTGGATTGGCAAGCTATTTTCGTAGGTTTGTTCGAAATTTCTCGGCAATAGCAAGACCTCTTACGGTTCTCACTAAAAAGAATGAACCGTGGCGATTTGATCAAGTACAAATAAAAGCTTTTGAGACTCTTAAAGAAAGATTAACTAGCCGCCCAATTCTCGCTTTATTTGATCCAAAAGCTACTCTTGAAGTGCATACTGACGCCAGCAAGTTGGGTATAGGAGCAATCCTTTTGCAAAATGGTGACAAGGGCCTCCAACCTATAGCTTACTATAGTCGACAAACTTCTCCTGAAGAACAGAAGTTTCACTCTTACGAGTTGGAGACTCTTGCCGCCGTTACAGCTTTAAACAGGTTTAGAGTGTATTTACTAGGCGTGACTTTTAAATTAGTTACGGACTGCAACGCAATTAAAAGTACCATGACTAAGAGAGATTTGATACCACGGGTCGCGAGATGGTGGATTGCTATGCAAGAGTTTGACTTTACGATAGAGTATCGTTCTGGAACGAAAATGACGCACGTGGATGCCTTAAGCAGGAATCCCGTTGATTCAAAAATTCCACCATCGCGCGATGACGATGATCAAATTTTTAGAATACACTGGGATATAAATAAAATTGACGTAGCCGACGAGAGGTGGCTCCAAACTGTACAGCAGTCTGACAGTGAACTACAACGAATCGTAAATATATTAAAAGACCCCGAAACTGTTAACATAATCGAAATTAAAAACAATTTCACAATTAAGAACAACAAATTGTACCATGTCGTGAAGAACGATGACAGTGTCAAGCTGTTGTGGGTGGTTCCTAGGTCAGTAAGATGGCAAATTGTCAAGAGTAACCACGATGATGTAGGACATTTTAGTTATGACAAAACTTATGAAAGAGTACGAAAAGTATATTGGTTTAAAAATATGCGTCGTTTCATCAAAAAGTACTGTAAAGCTTGCTTAAACTGCGCGCACAATAAGCTTCCTGGTGGTCCAAAAGAAGGTATGCTTCACCCAATACCTAAACCCGATAAGCCATTCGAAATGTTACACGCTGACCATTGTGGTCCGTTTCCCCAAAGTAAAAAACGCATTTCTTATATTCTCGCAATCATTGACTCGTTTACAAAATTTATATATATAAAACCTGTGAAAAACTGTAAAAGTAAAACTACTATTTGTGTCTTTGATGAATATTTCTCTCTTTTTGGAGTACCTCGCAAATTGGTTACGGACAAAGGCACTAGTTTTACAAGCCGAGAATTCAGCAACTTCATGAAAGAAAAAGATATAAAGCACATAATAAATGCGCTCGCAACTCCTCGAGCCAATGGGCAGATTGAGCGTTACAATCGGTCTATTGTCGACGCGCTCACTGCAATAAATCATGAGCGACCAGATGACGAATGGGATATTATGATACCCAAAGTTCAGTGGGGCCTTAACAACACTGTAAATAAAGCTATCGGTAAAAGTCCAGCTGAGGTTTTATTTGGTGTTGCACCAACTGGCGTTTCGGATGGGGCAATGAATTCTATCGTGTCGGAGAGTAATGTGTGTGAAAATCGTGATGAAATTAGGGTAGAGGTTAGAGATCGTAATAAAATTCAGCAAGAGAAACAAAAATATAATTTTGATAAGAGACGAAAAACAGCCCATACTTATGAAATAGGAGATCTAGTTCGAGTTGAACGTGAAATAGGATCTTCATTACCTGGACAATCAAAAAAGTTAGTACCTAAATGTAGTGGACCGTACAGAGTGGTTAAAATTTTAGAAAATGATAGATACGAGATCGAAGACACCCCTATTACCAAAAAACCAGGTAAACCAATGTATAAAGCTATATTCGCGGTGGATAAAATACACCCCTGGCTAGTATTTTCCAATGACCCTATAGATAGTGATTCGAGTGAGAGTAGTGCCAATTGAAATATACTGAATCGTAAACTTGTATCCTGTAAAATGTAAATAACAATCTTGTTGCTGATTGTTTGATTATGTTATTAGCCCAACGTGGCGTTACTAGCCCCGCGTGGCGTTACTAGCCTTGCGTGGCGTTACTAGCCCAGCGTGGCGTTACTAGCCCTGCGTGGCGTTACTAGCCATGCGTGGCGTTACTAGCCCTGCGTGGCGTTACTAGCCCTATGTGGCGTTACTAGCCTTATGTGGCGTTACTAGCCCTATGTGGCGTTACTAGCCCTGCGTGGCGTTACTAGCCCTATGTGGCGTTACTAACCAGCGTGGCGTTACTAGCCCTATGTGGCGTTACTAGCCACAAATGGCGTTACTGTAATATTAATATGATTAATCAATACGTTACTTATAAATATTCGCTTATTGTTCTTTAATTTTATCGATGATTACATCATTATGATTGTTTTGTTTAACTTATGTAATTATAATTAAACCAAAATAGATATAAACTATTGTATGTAATGTTAAGGGTACATGTTTTATACTTAATATATTCTTCTACAAATTGTTATATTGAAACACGCGAGGGCGCGTGCAGGGTCAGAAAAGGCCGAATGAAAGCAAATGACGATTAACATTAATAATTATACTAAAATTTAACAAATTAAAACTACATATTTTTTTATCATTATTTATGTTATAATTATAATATGTACTTGAATTCATTAATAATATTACTGAAAAGAAAATTATAATGACAGTGTATTGACTAACGCAGTAAAGGCGCCATTCTGGCGCTACGCGTGGTTGAATGGATAAGCATTTTTGTGTCTCGGTAACGAAATAATAAATAATTATCAAGTAAAGTATCTATTTATCATTCCCTGGTTGGTATAAGTCTTCATAAGATACTTAAAAGGTACGTCGAAGAGACTTTTACGAAGCAGTTTGCGATAACCCCCTTTAAACATGTTAATTTTGGTAAGGAATTTCCAATGATTGTATATTGGAAAGTAGCATAAGATTTTTGAGAAATTGAAACTATTGCCTGATGTAAATTTGTTAATCTAGAATTTTTTTTTTTTGTTTTTTTTTTTTTTACATGTGGTTGTCTTCTATAAGTATGTTTTGTGTTTATTTGTAATGGAAAGTGTCCTGCTATGATCGGGCATTTTCCAATATTTTTGACGCTGTAAGGGAGAAAAGATCTGGACACTTGCTGAGTTTCTTGCCGGTTCTTCTCAGTACAAGATCTCCCGCCCAGAGTAGACTTACGAACCGATGGCATAGTGACATTCATAAGAGCTACTTGTAGCCTAAACTGAATAAAATGATTTTGAATTTGAATTTGAATTTAAATTTGAATAATTATAATAAAAAATCTTATAATAAATACACCGGACACAATCTCCAACTTTGTAAAGACAACACCAATTTCACACTCGAAAATTAAAAGGGCCCTACATAAAATTTTATTTTACAACAGGACGTTGACATAAAATCCATGTTTTCTTTTCGTTGTCGTTGTTTTCGTACCCCTTATAATTTGCTTGCAGTCATAAAAACACCTTACAGACTGTCGCCTTTCCACATAATTGTTTACGTGGGTAACGATTTTGTTTTTTTTCAACCTGCTGTCCGGAGATTGACAAAGGACGATCGATACCTGTGCACTTAAGACAATATTCTGTCAATTGCACAGCGAGGGGCCACAGACACAAAAGATCGGTAAGAATCGGACAGGACAAGTGTTTAGTACGTGAGAATATAATGAGTTCCGAAATAAAGGTAACTTTGCGACAGTCAACTTAATTTCGGAGGTAGCCGTAACAGCACGTTTTGACAACTATGTGAAAATATATATTATTGTGTTCGTTACCGTTGTATTGTATGAAACTGTTGAATTGGTCAATCGCTATGACTTAAATAGTAATACCTGTAATCAAATCAAATGTATAAATATTTTATATAATTTGATTTGAATACTTTAAAGTTGGAATAAAGTATTACCTAAAAGGAATAAAACACAAATTCTCATTTTAAACCGTTAACCAGATCGGATGGTGCACAAAACTTGCAATCATCACTCATATAAAACTATATCACTGAATAAACAAACATAAGTTTTTGATAGGATATTTCCATGTAAGATTGTTTAATGTTAAGTTAGTTGTTAGTAAAAATAATTGCCTAATGATTTAGAGAACAATTTATCGGAACACATCACGCGTTAACTCGGCTCGGCCCAAATAACTCAAAATGAAGCAATCTACCTGAGTTCTTTACCCGGCCCAAGGTGACTCGTGACTTTTTGCCGACGTTTTTTACGGCCCTGCGATATTATTACGATTCGGACCGGTGTAGTCACGTTTGAACCCTGTATCGGATTCACTGAATGTATATGTACTATATCTAAATAGAAGTGTTTAAAAAAGTAATTGCTATTAGATGGTTCAATATTGGTTTAAAGGTGTGTCAAAACAGTAAGAGCATATTGTGTTTAAGCGACAGTCCAAATTTTTTAATCAAAGATTTTTTGTAAGAATTTTTGAGAGAGTTTGTTAGGCCTCATATACGGCCTTTCTAACATAACAAACTTTTTTGGGGACGGCGACAAACTTAAAGGGTTCCTCAAGCCGTATGATCGAAACACCGTTAAAAGCTTTCTAGAGGGAATGGCATCATGCAAGCGTGTCCCGTTTCCCTAAGTACTAGATTCTCCGAGGGTTTCAAATCGAATCGGGAGCGGAATAAACCGAAGGCGCCTCTAAAGGCTAGGACCTCAGCTCGGGTTGGCCAGGTCGTGGGTTTTTCCTTCTTGCTTGTCAACAGGAGCTATGCTTAAATACCGTAGAAATTCTAGTTAAATGAAACTTAGGCACTAGGCCCTCTGTTTTCTTTTTTATAAAGATTCGACAATCATATCTCAGATGCCTGATCTGACATTTGGAAAACGATTAAATTGTCAGATTAGAATAATAAGGTCAATTTCAAAAGATAATGTCTTTAAACTTAAACAACAATTGTAACAAAGTGTAGTGATAAGACATTTTTGTTTGTTACGAAAAAAAACTGCGCAAATTAAACTGATAAGATTATATTAAAAATTAACATAATTATATCGGTTCGTCACACGTGTTCTATGTAACGAGTAGAAAAACATACTCTACATGTTATCACAATTCACAGATTATTTGTTATTATTACCTAGATTAATAGTTATTATTATCGTTAATTAAACTTTTGGAATAAGTAGAATAGCTATTTATATTTTTATCTTTTTGTTTTTTCTAAAACCGGTTTTGATTACTTACAAACTAAAGTTCATTTGTTCTTACGTCTAAAGGAGTCTTCTCCTTCTCGTCCTTTTCAGGCATTTCTTTCTGCCTTATGATTACACATTTCACGTTTTTATTCTTTGTACACAAATACAGTCACGCCTGTTTCCTATAGCGTAAGGCTCTCTTCTTGCCACATGCTATGATCCCTGCATACTTCTTTCGCCACATCTATTCTCATTAACTTCTTCATACGTGCTCGCCGGTATAAGGTACTCTCGGCCAGGGCTTTGAATACCGTAAAAAATTGGTATCGATACTGCTGTCAAACGAAGAAAATGGTAAAAAAATACCGATATGCTTGGTATCGTTACCTGGGTGTCATTTATAACCGACTTCAAAAAAGGAGGAGGTTGTATGTTCGACTTGTATATATATCTCCTTCTTGGGGTTCCTAAACCAAAGGTTGTCTGGAAGAGATCGCTTAAAGCGATAAGACCGCCTTTGCCCATGCTAGCTTTAAGATTATGTGTACTTGTTTTTTGTTTTTTATTTGTGTGTGCAATAAAGTATTTATCTATCTATCTATATATAATTTTATGTATATCCATCGATTTCTCCGTCATTTGCGAACCGATTTTAAAAATTCTTTTTTTATTTGAAAGAGCATACTTCCGAGGTGGTCCCATTGCCACCAAGGCAGGATCTGATGATAGAATCCCAGGGAAATCGAGGAAAACCCTCAAATTTTATAGGCACGTACCTATGTATTTCATATAATTTCTAATAATATTCATATATTTGCTTCTTGTAGTCATCATCTGATGACATTGCTGATCTGACGATGATGGGAGACACAACTCCTCAACGATTAGGAGTTAGGGGATTATTCTTTAAATATTACGGGTACCTATAGGGACGTATAGAAGGCTAGTTGTGTACTATCAAGTTATTCAGGTAAGCTGATGATGGAAGGTACAATTCCTGACGGTTAAGGAGTTGTGTATTTGTACTTGCCCATATAAACTTGTATTTATTTTGGTTTATTGACTTTACACAGTTATTTATGTAGGTATGTTACCCGATTACTCGAAGACGCCAGAACTGGTTTGGTAAATTCTTTTTTGTTTGAAAGGGTATTATTTCCAGGTGGTCGCATGGTCATTATCATATATGGTCAGGATCTGATGATGGAAGCCTGAAGAAATCGAAGGGGAACTTTCGAAAATCGTAGTGGCGACAAATGCGTTTGTTAATTTTTTCATTACGTATTTTAAAGCACTACTATTTAATGAAGGTCTGGAGTCGATCTGATGATGGAGCCGTAAGACAGTCAAGGGAACTCCTCAACGATTTACAGCAATTACCTGGTGTTTGGGTTTGATTAGTTTGTGTTGGTGAGAACTTTACACCTAGATGAATTGCGACTGTCATTAGGGGTCTGATGATGAAGACGAAGGACAGTCAAGGGAACTACTCAACGTATTACAGTAGCTACCTTGTGTTTGGACTTAATTAATTTCTATTGATGAGAACTTTGCACCAATATGGGTTATAGTGCCATTACAGGTTCAGACCGGTCTCCATCATCAGTGATGGAGACCATAGACAGTCGAGGGAATTCCTCAACGATTTACAGCTGTTACCTTTTGTCGGGCTTACTTCATACAATTCAACATGCCAAAATGTTCAGTTCGTACAAAAATAATACGTAATTAAGATTGAAGTTTTACATAGGAATACCACTATCTACTAGGCCGTCGTTTCTTCATCCGAGAAGCATCCTTGTTAGCATCCATCACTAAAAATCGTAAAATAAAATATTTTTTAACCAAAAAAAAACCGACTTCAAAAAGAAAAATAAAAAAAGTAAAAATAAATTTACTTAGCACAAAGTAGTTCGGTTAAATGATTAAATAAGTATCCAAAAAACAGCTCTAAATAGCAAGAAATAATATTGAAATCATATTATTAATTACCTAAATATGCATATCAGTTTTAAAGAAGTACTATTGAAATCGGGTGGAGCTTATATGTACAATAAAAAAGTGGAGATAATGGAACAATTATAAAAGTTTAAATGAAACAAAATTGTCCCCCAGCTGACCACTAACCACCCGACGAAGTAAATATTTGGTATTTGCTTGTTTGTCATATAATGTGTTCTGTTAGATGTAAAGTTAAGTATATGGCAGTCGCATAGTTTTTAAGAATATAAGATTGAGTATAGTAATGGTTAATTGCAAGTAAATTGAACAAACTAAACTACGCAATAATTTTTTACTTTTTAGTGCAATTTTTTCAGTCAAATTTTTTGGTGTCGGTTTTTTTAAATATCCTCGATTTGGTTAATAATCATGACACTTATTTTGATCTTTATGTGCCTACTTGTTGGCAAGAATTTCACTTTAAAAATTACAATAATAATTTAATATAATTTTAAAAACACTATCATCTCCTATTACATTATCAATTTACTAAGTAGTCATAGGAGAAAAGACGAATTAGATTCGCACACCAGGGTGACAGTTGTAAAAGTTGATAGTATAAATCCCAATCCAATTTGTTACAGAAATAGATTCAATCAAGTCGGGTATGCAGCAGCCAAGTAGCTTTACCTGCGACTTAGCACCTTAACCCGCTGCAATAAAGTCTTTGTTACCTCTCCGTGGAGTTTGAGGTTTCGACAGCCACGATTGGACTTACAAAGGAATAATATCCTTTTTTTTTCTTATTATGCGCATGCGCAGCCTCCGGACCTGTCGTGCGACCGCGACAAGTGAATGCCGTCACGTTCGGCTATTGTTCGCCACAACCTCCCCACCTCACCACGAATGTGGTAACTCATTTGAAAATAGTTAGTTTAGTAAATAATTTAGTATTTATTTTTATTTTAAATACGTATTCTACTTTTTTGTTTGCCATACAAACTTCAAAGCTTTCAAACCAATTTTCCGATTTTATTAAAACTTTCGATATGAGGAGCTCAATGGTTAACGTGCCCGGTCTGCAATTGCTGAGGTTAAGCAAACTTTCGCAAAGGCCCGTCATCGGATGGGTGACCAATAAATTTATCATCTCGACTCTCGAGCTCTTCCGTGCTTCGGAAGGCCAGTACAGCCGTTGGTCCCGGCTACATTAGCAGTCGTTAACACCACCAATCCTAAAATTGGTCGGTTGTTTAAGGCTCGTTCTCACTATTAAACCGTAGGGAAAGCTCGTGCCCCATCAGTGGGGACATAAAATGATCTGGTGAAAATACAGAAAGAATTAAAAAAAATTAAAGCTTTGAAGTTTGTATAGTACCTATACCGAAATGTAAAAGGGCTATTATATAACTACAAAGATCTTTTTGTAAAATGAAACTTGCAATAAAGTAGCAGTAGAAAGACTTTTTAAAGTAATCGCAATTAAAAAACGCAATTAAACTATGTTCGTACAACGAAAGTCGCTGAACATTTTAGTTCCTTTGTCAAACCAACTAAAGATTAAACAGACGCTTAACGTCTTGTCTTAAAGTTATTATGAAACGGTTCTAAATTTCTTTGATAGGTATTTTGAAAGCTTAATATATAAATGTGAACTTTTTATACTTACTGCTAATGTAATTGATCGCAGCGGTTATCTCGAATTTTCACGTAAAAATATTGCTAAGATTACAAAGTTCACTGGTACTTTGTACAATAATTACATCTTACTGATAGAAAAACAATTCATTTTATTTATAAATTAATGTTTGAACTAATTAAGAGAAAAGTACTGGTAATTATTAACGAGATCATTACCATGTTTTTTATGGCCATTGAGTATCCGATATTTTGGCACAGCTGCATGCGTGATAATCACGAATTTACAAATTAAACATATTAATTGCAATTTTGGAAGTGTTGAAAAAAGATGTAATTTTTCAACACTTTTCCAAATCTCTTTCTTAAGTTTTTAATTAACCATTCGTCAGTTTTGTGCCAGATGTCCTACAAACAATTAAAATTATATTGTGTCTGTATTCACAGCAGACGACAGGTTAATAGATTTATATTACGACAGTTTTATCAGATGTATTTATATACAGTGGTGTTTACTCACATAAAAATATCAGAGAACATGTAATAACCATTGTGATCAAAAAATGTTTTTTGTGATGTAATTTTTTATATGCACTGCGGTGTATTTTTTTAGATTTTTTTTTTATTAATAAAACATCAACAAATTTATGAGTTTGGTTGCGGTCACTCATTCGTAAACCTTTGACGCGGCGAGAAGCGGATGGGTGACCAAAAATTATTCACATACCTGTATACTGTTATCAGGTTTCGGTTATATCTTATTTATTTATATATTTCAGATAACATAAGATCCAGTTTTTTATCCAGTTAGTAAAATTTACTCAACAATTTCAATTCAATCAAATCAAGGGAGCATCGTCAATTGTTTAACATCCTGGTAAGTGTCACATATCCTTTTTTTCAGGGCCCAAAGAAAAGCGTAATGCATTTTTCTATTATAAAAAAAGAAAATTACTTGATAATAATAAAATCAAATGACGTTAGTAATATGCCCAAAATAATAACAAGATATCCTCAGATAACAAACCAGTCATTCTTAATGATAAGAGCTTCAATAAAATGTAGAGCTAATAAGTACAAGTCGATCTGCAGTGCACATGTACTGAGAACAGTAAATAGATATAACAGCATTAAAAGAATAATTAAGATCTTTAACGTCAATAACAAAACTGTTCTTCTCAAAACACTTTTGGCGTAAACAAGTTTTAAGATAGAACTTTTTTGAAAATCTTGCTGTAAGTAATTAGACATAAACGCGCTAAATAAATACCGTGCATGACATTAAATAAATTCGTTGTGGTTTTAAAGAGCTTTGGCTTGTACTAATCTGTAAAAATACCTATCAAGATAGATAACTTACCTGTACACCATTTTCCTAATTGAAAAAATAGTGAAAATCTAATTTTTAATTATAAATCCTAATCTAAGCCTTATTATGGTTTTGGACTACTGAACAGACCATTCCAGGCACTAAAAGCTTTCATGCTTTTCACAATGGAGTGATTATAAAACGCAAATACTTTAAAACGTCAAATAACTCAACAAAAAATAGTAGCAAAATCGAATCTGAAACAACATTACAGACAGGACAAAGTGCATGTCATGAGCGCAACAGCCTTAGTCAGGGCCGCCCAGCGCAGCAGACGCGGCGCCCGCCGCCATGGGAAAAATCAGGCTTCGGCGCCCCCGCCCCGCGCGCCCATTGGCCGCCCGGCCCCGCCCCGCGCCCCACCCGCACCCATAAATACGACGCCGGTACGCGCATCTCCTCATTCCTCGCTCGCGATCCGCACAAGACGCACGTCCGCGCGTAGTTATTACCCAGTGTACAATACGTGTTCAGTGAACTCAAGATGAAAGCGATAACCGCAGTGTGCGCTACCGGCGCCTCGGTCCCAGCGATCGCCAGCGGCCG
>OY720035.1:11942350-12121681 GCA_963082485.1 Eudonia mercurella | reverse complement strand
CCTATTTTAAAAGTTTCTATCAGTTTATTATGTAATCAAAACTTAAAACCACCTTTCATAAAAGTATTAATTAATTCACTTTTAACTGCATATAATAACGCCAATGACAATTTAATATGTGCAAACTCATTACCGAATAACTACAATCGCATTTGTAATAGCCAGACAGCCGGAGCGCTATCCGCTAGATAAAAAGACACTATTGCATAAAAAGTAAATGAAATCTGTTGCGTCGGTGTTTTTGCGGCGCGCACCTGCACGTTTCGCAAGCGCGGGAAGGTAAAAGCGGAGATGTCGAGTTTCACAACACCAGCCTGGCTAATAGCTCTGTAAACAATCGGACAATCAGCCCCGAATTACAGCTGCATATTAATTCAATACATACGTAAAGTTGACACAAAAAACTCAAACAGTTGACTTTCATATAAAAAAAAACATTAATGTCATCAGCATCATTATGACTCGTTCTATTTACATTGCAATTTATTTCATTGTCAATGTAATCAGTCTTTTGTTTCATGTTTTATAATTAACTCTCGTTCTTCCCACAATGTATGAACAATGGGTAAACACAGATAAACGCAAACGCAGCTATATTGATGCCGTTTCGATTACGGCGCGATTAACTACGTTATGAAACACTAGAATCGGTAAATGCTCAGGCAATCACAGCCGCGGTTCACGCATGCGTGACGGCTGTTTTGAATTTCAGCCTTGAGGCTCGGCCACCTGCGCCGGCGCCGCATAAACGGCCGTGTACTGACACACAATCTGAATATTCAACACATATTTATATTGCCTCGTTTAACATTCCACTTGACACCTGCGTGATTGTTGTTTCGTCATTCCCATCAGTTCCCACCCAAACAAACGTCGAATGGTAAATATGGGTGCAAAACTCTCTCCTAGTCATATCAATCATATGCACCAATGCAAGAGTGCTCAGTTGAAGGTCCTTCGCGGCTGGATTGTTCCGCTCGCAAGGCATATCGCGTTGAAACGTTCCCGAGGCAAAAACCTAAATGCATCGAGATTGTGTCGCGATGTCTGCACAGCAGGTGCATCGCCAAGGATTTATTTATGCGCCTGCGTTCCGGCCTCAAGCAATGCGCGCTCGTTAATACTTGGTCGCGCCACGTAAATTTCCATCAGTGCCAGTTGTTGGAACCGAGGGAAACGTTCAAAACAAGCGTGATTTAGGTGACGCGAGGTGCCGAGCTGAATTTACATGGGTGTCACTAAATTACTGGCTGCATTAAATAATAAGAGATTAAACGCCTTGACCACCTGGCCGCGTAAATTGTTAGTGGCTATTAAAACTTCATTACGAATCTGGCGCGTAAACAAATCTACGTCTGCATAAGACAGTGGAACTAATGTCCCGCGCCGTGACCTTTCCAAGTTGACATTTCAATGTTTGAATCTTCTCTATGCGCCTTTCACTATGTTCTAAAGTTAGCAAAACGATAATTTGTTACCATTAGCATCGAAAACATTCATAATGTAACTTGATTTAGCTATACATTCATTTCCCTTCAAATCATCGCGGGTACAAGTTTGACAGCTCTATAAATTAATCGTCCACGTAGACAAACAACCCGTCGCGTTTTAATTGGCCGCGGGCGCCGGCGGTATCGTGATACCAGCCGATATTTACTAATATAACGCCTACAAACAATATAAGAACGGTTGGAATGTTGACTAATCAGACTGCATTCCTGAATCCGAATGCGAAGCATTCGTTCTCGCAAGGACACGAGAATTTGTTGACTTTCGGATCGAGTAGGAAAGGATCGTTCGTGTTCGTGAAAAAATGTTTGTAAGGTTTTATTGGTGGCGGCGATCGTGCTGATACCGGAGGCTCCGTGCGCGTCGTGCGGCGTTCCACGTCGGTATCTGGCGGGGCATCGCCTGCGCCGCTCCGTCACGAGCATACGCCACAGAAAGCGCGCCCGTAATTGTAGCCCGCAGCTGCGTCGCCGCAACTCACGAGGCCGTGGGACTATCTGGTTCGCTCGACGACCGCACTCACTTCTTTGTCGTTTAATCGAAGTAAACCACGATTTTACTGCGCACTTCACTACACCGCTCGCCCTTTCACCTTCAATGATAAATGTCAGCGGCCGCACGATCGCGATCGTCTGTTTGACTTTTCGCTCCGGCCGTAATAAGCTGTTGAGTATCATAATAAGCGCCGCTAGGCATGTAATCCGTCGCGGTTGCACCCCTATTTATTTGCTCAAAAGCGTCAACCCCTTTCATTGCAGTTGATTATATCTTTAGTAACTTCGATGAATCGCTTCTATTTGTCGGAAGCGTTCATATTGTTTTGTACTATTCTTAGTTTGTTACATCATGTCAATATCACTTAAGGCCCCAATTACCGGCCCGCATGGTGTCATTCAGAATCAATTAAGCCCCCAAAGAAAACTGAACCTACATTTTTACATGCCGTAAAGTATCAATACAGTTGCGAGATTCATTAATTAGGCGGTGTTTTAGCGGCTCGGTAAAGCTAAATCATCCTTCCGTATCAGGGCGTCTGAGTGCGCCCACGCAGAGCGCCTCGAACAGGCGGCACTAACGAGTCGCCAGGTGTCCGCGCCCACGCTCGCTCGCTCCTCTGAATATCTTTGTCTCCGTGCACTCGCCCATAAATCGCGTACGTGAAAGTTTTACGAGCACCTTTACGCTTCTCCGAAGTGATAAACAGAGCGGACAACGCGACGGCGCCGTAGACAATGCAGCTCGACCGCGAAATATCTCAGCGGATCGGCGGCGCACGTGCATCGATTTCGCCGATAGCTTGGATTCCATCGGCGACGGATCGATCGAGGGCATTGTGCGGGTAACGGTCGCTCGCAGCTGCGTGTGAGCACACGTGACGGCGCCGGTGGCCGGATAGCTAAATAAATGCGATGTACATACCTATTCATTACCCGACGCTCCTCTCATAAAGGGATTTCACGTGTGCGCTCTTGCAAACTCCCGATCCGTTCGGGACATGTGTGCTCTCCCTTCGGCATGTCCGTAAATAGGGTGTGGCCACGTGCGGCCGTTCAGCTGTGTCGCGGATGTGCGCGGACGGGAAGCCGTAATCCAACACTCGCTGATACTCAGAAAGCTATACTGAAACTGCCGCTGAAGTGCCTCCTGTAAACATCCACACGCAGTTGCTGTAACTGACTCCTCACGTGCGTTACGCGATCAATGAAGCGATAGCTCCGTCGTCGCGCCTCGTATTGGGGTAGTAGAACAACGGGCTCATTGTCCGGGCGCTAATGAATTAAAACATTGTTAAAACAGCGCGTATATTATGGTGACAGATGGCCGGACGCGGGTGGGATGCGATCGCATGTGCACCCGATACAGTATTTGTCGCAATTAGTAAAATCGAGACGACCTACAATTACACACGACCAAAATTAACACGAGCGAAATTAAAAAAAGTAATTGACGTCGACAGATCCAACATACTGGTCGTAGTCTAACGTTTATTAATTCATACAACAGTCATACCGGTCTCTAACGAGACATGTGCGCGCGCATCTGTGCAACGATTGGTAGCTGCACCCTCGTTTACTGATTACATGGGCTTACCTTCTGTTCCTATGTCAAACGGAACCCCTTATTAATGAATTGATACACCCACTACACTGGATAAGCGTTATCACAAATACTTACGGATGTTTTTCTTTTGTTACAGGCACCTGAAAAGCAGAACCAGCCAGACAGGCCGTCGTGTTAAGTGATGATTAAGTTAAGAAAGACGATTTAATTTATGGTAAATGTAAGATGTACCTCGAGTGCGGCTCGCCGCGCGGGGGGCCGCGGGGCTCCAGGAGCGAAGGCCTCCGCCACAGTTCCAGTGAACGTCATCCGCGCTGATGATATCCTATGTACGATCTCGTTATGATCAGTAAAACTTAACTTTATAATATTGTTTTGTGGCATTACGCTGAAGACTTAAGTGCATTGCAATGCAATTAACTGTCGCCGTCACCTCGACGCGACAGACTGTTTTGTTATATTTTTTTTATGTACAAAGCTTTACTATTGTAGTTGTTAGACCGAAGTATATAATTTCGTGTTTGTAAATAGGTATGTTGAGTGGTATGTGAAACACCTTTTGGTATTAACAGTGCCCTCGGAATAACTGATCAGTACCTCCTTCAATTGTTTTATATTCAATCCAGAGCATTTCATAAAACAGTTCTTCAGTTGGGAAAACATCCTTTGTAAAATTCACTCTTAGATTTTTAATTGTATAACGATGCTTCCAATTATATCAAAGAAGTGAATCAATTTTAAGTTGATTTACATTTATAATTTTATTATTCTAATTCTAAGTTATAATTTCATGAGTGTGATTTTGCATGGCGATTTTGTTTCTATTAGTTTATGAATATTTTGTGAGTGCAAAACGCAAATCCTTATTATTAATTTATATTTTGCGTTGGGCGCAGAACTATGATGTCCTGTAAATATTGTATGTACTAAAAGAAGATATAAAAAATAGCAAAAAATTATCGATTTGAAAAAACTTTAATGATTTATTTTGAATATAAGGTGAAGATGCTTTAATTATCTTATATAATTCTATTACTTATGGTGTATTATACTTTAAAATAGACTGTTATAGTTTTAGTTGAGGGACACGTTGCTAATGTAGTTAAACAAATTGGTTGTCTGTATGTGCAGTTACTTGCAAATTAAGTTGGATCAGATAAGTGAATTAAAAGGTACAGAAGAGTGAAATCTGTTAGTGCTTTTTCTACTACATTGTTATTCGATTCGCAAGTAACTGCACATATTGTGTATGGTTTCGAGCGGAGCGCTTCAATGCGTGAATTTACTATTTCAACCTTTCAGTAAACTAAAGTTCCGATTAATAAGTATTTATGTCACAAATTGTATCAGTTTTCTTTTTAGAACTGTATTATTTTCACATTCTTGTCGTCCATATTTCCTTTTGTTTAGTCGTAAAATACGCACTGATTTTTTTCGATAAGAACCAACACTAAAAACGAAAATAAAAAAATAATGACCGAATTCACAACTTTTATTTCGAACCCTGATTACTCTATATACACATTTAAATGTTGTTCAGTAATTTTAAGAAGGTAAAAAGTATTTAAGAATTAATAAGTCACTTACATGAAAGCACCAAAACCATAAAATATTTTTTAAAAATGTACATAAACTTCTAGTTAATTTCAGTTTTGTTTTGTACTTTTGACATATTCACTATCCCAGAATTAAAACAATTGAAAGTCAATTACACAGAAATATTTGGTCTGTGGTTAGGTATGTATCATCTGTGAATTGTGTTTCATGGGACAAAGGAAGGTTAAAGTACATTCAATTGTTTTTATTAAAAACAAAATACAAATAAATTAAAATAAAAAATGAAAATGAGCTTCTTGGCGGGAAAGTGAAGAGTCATGTCTGCGGTTTTGTTTTATTTTCTAAAATTTGTGTTACGTCGAATATTAATGTGAAATAATGGTGGATTATTAACCGTTAAGTGTTCGTGAGTGTGCATGAGTGTTGGCAAATGAAACAAAACAGTGCAACGTCACTTTTCAAATTCTCTCAAGAAGTCCGCCCGAGGACTCAGTAAAGCCCCACATCTTTACTGAGAAACTCGAGGGGTTGGGTGGTATATCATTTCTCGCTTCTCATTTCTATTATCATTCATCATCATCATACAGAAAAGAAATATTGTTTATTTATGTATTACTTGTTAGAAAAATTACTTTGACACTGGCTAAATGTGCTAATCGCACGAAGCCATCAACAAAATGAAAAAAAAAAAAAAAAAAAATGAAAATATCTCTTTCCATGTCCAGCAGTAGCTGATGATGTAGGATTCCCTGGTGCTTTAATAAAACCCAACATGTAACTTTTAGTAGACTTTATTCATGATTATTTATAAATAATTTTACGAAAATTTTGTTGCGAATTTTGTCTTTATTTAGACTTTATTGAGTTGATTATGGTGATGAAGGTAATGATGATGATGATGATGATAACACCTGATATAGATAAAATAGACCTTTTTTATCTAACAAAGCAAAGTATTTGTTCTTGATTGATTATGGTGTAAGTTTTTTTTCTATAGTAGGGAAATGTCCTCATTGGTTCTGCTGTGATTATTTCGCGTCGAGACAAGAGCTTTCATTTTATATTTTAAAAAAAGAAACCTTTTTGCGTAACTTAATAATGACGATGACGTAAAATTTGTTCAATTTAAAAGAAGCGAACTTAACAAAGTTACACAAAAGTGATCACAAAGTGTTCCTTTTTCTATTGTAATAAGAACTGTTTTAAAATCCATCCAAATATCAACATCTCGGTGTTGAAGATCACGCGATTGCGTCACGTGGCCAATTATCGCGACTACAATATTTGGTCAGCTGCGCGTACTTCATGCTTCGACTGTATCAACTGACAAAGCATTTTCTACCACTACCTCGTATACCACTATAGAACGTAAGGTTCAAAATTCCCGAGCGACAATTAAGAGGTCGCGTTTTACGATTTTGCGTTTTAAGTGAACGTAATAAGATAACATATCTCATGTTTAGTATGACTTTCTGAATTATGAGCATTTGTTCGCAAACATTAGCTCAATAACGTATTTCCACAGAACAATACAGCTAATTACAGGCACACAGACATATTACGTAATAAAAAGAAAATAATGGCTTTGCACAAAAAAGGTTTCTTGCGACCCTGCCAGGATTCGAACCTGGAATCTTCTGATCCGTAGTCAGACGCGTTATCCGTTGCGCCACAGGGCCGATGGCTGCTACTACAAAATTAAGACTCAGATACCCACCTTCAAAAAGATCTTATTTATAGACATAATAGGTAACTACCATAGACAGATAAATTGTATAACTGTGCAAATTATCGTTTTACTGAAATTCATTATATACTACTCAATCTCTACGGTTTGTGTAATTGTTTATGTCTAAAGAAAACTTTATTTATTTGATAAACAAATTACATTGTGGTGATTAAAAGATTTTTCTTTTTAAGAAAAGCTCAAATAAATTATTCATGTAGCGTTATTCTAAGCACGTCAATTAAAAAAAAAAACTTCCGTGCTTGTCAGAATGTCTTAATAACAACTTCTTTACCTGAAATTAATACATAAGTATATCAAGATTATAGTTGCATTTTTACTTCCTATTGTTTTATAAATTGTAATGTGTTTTTTGCGAGTAAATAAATAAATATATAAATAGTGTAGAGAGTACCTACTAACACTTAACAGCCAGCATAAAATTCATCTTAGCATCATTGTTATTCGTAGATAACCTTTTCTACATTATGACAGTTATGTAATTATGGATTAATTCACTGTCAATATTTTTGAGTCAGGCAATCAAAAACACGAAGACCAATTCAAGTAATTAACTCTTCTTCAGACAGACAGAATTTCAGTATAATTAAATAAGTTATTTTTACCTTAATTTAGGAAAGCTTTCGATCAAAGAACACTGTTGACAATCATCATCAGTTCATTTTATGTACCTACCTACTGCTGGGTCACGAGCCTTTCCTAAGGATGGATAGGATAGGAAAAACAGACCATAAACCACCACGCGGGCCCAGTGCGGATTGGTGGTTGTTAACGACAGCTAAAGCCAACGGCTTTACGTGTCTTCTTAAGCACCGTGCTTGGAGCTCAAGATAATATATTTTTGGTTACCCATATCTTGACCGGCGGAAGTTGCTTAACCTCAGCAATCGCAGACCGGGAGCCTTAACCACTTACCATATACCTGCAAATGTAAGTGTACTTCTAAACGTGTTGTCGACAGTACACATGTGTAGTGGGCGATGCACTAATATCCCAACAAAGTTAAGCGATAACGCGTCGCGTCGTGCGTGATACCGCGATAAGCGCAGGTGTGCGCGCACTCCGCGGCCTCGGGAGGTGCGAGTCATGTGACCTCCGGTTCCACTCCTAGCATTGAGCGTTGTCTCTCGGAAAGCATACCATTTAACATTTTAACCGCCTCTATGGTTTAGTGGTAAGGGTACCGGTCTTAGACCCAGAGGTTCCGGGTTCGATTTCCAGCGGGGAGTCATGTTTGTGTACTCGGTTTGGTTGATGGTAAGGCATGTTTGCCGCCTGGCTAGCTACCCCCATCTTATTTAAATAATAATAATAATAATCGCTCTCGTTAGGCGGCTGGATCAAGGGCCTAATTCAGAAGGCAGTTCTCCTCGCTACGGCACGCATTGTGAGGAGGTTCCTGTCTCTGGAGCCCTAACCACCGGTAGTTTGGACCGTGGTCTCGATGCCGGCGGACCCCCATTTATTATATTTTTAAATGTTTTATTTATTTTGTTTTTAGAAAATAAATAAAGAGATAATAATAAAAAAAATATTTTCTTCCACAAAACGTATTCTTTACGAGTGTTTCTAGTTTTACATTTAGTTGCTTACATATTAAAGTTATGTGGGAGACTGGAGCCTGAAACTAAGCCTAAAGTTAGGCTTGATATTTTCAGTCACCAGGTCTCCCCCCCAATCTTACATCACTGCGAAAGTAAGCATAATTTATTATAAAAAGTTTAATTACATTTAAACAAGGCAGGCATTATGGTCTGTATATAGTTATTTAATTTATATCTGTTAAATATTCACTTATATATTGTATATGTATAATCGTATGTATAATGTGTATATATCGTAGATTACTTCAGAAGTTCTTCATTTAGTTACACATCTCTTGCAATATGTCGCCATAACATCATTGGTAGCTAGAGATAAGATAGCCAGTGCCTCAGTAATTCAGGGTTCCGGGTGAAGTGCGCTTCCACCTTCAGGACTTATCATCACTTAACATCAGGTGAGATGAAAGCTAAGTGCTTATCCGTAAAGAAATAAATAATAAAAAACTGCATCGACATTGGTAGGAACTTACCACCTTTTTAAGGTCATTCCTTGATCACTCCGCAACGGGTAAGCAGTTGGCATTCATCTCACTCACCTAATGGGAAGTTTTAACCTTTGGAAGACACTTCACTCGAAATGAGTTTCTAATAATGTACAATTCAGTACGAGTACCTTTAAAAAAATAAAGTTGAGATGTATCAATGCCTACCTAGAGTTAACTTGATCTTGACTTGATTGTCAGAGATACTTATTATAGGACCGTAGAGAATATTAACTAACTACATTTAGAGCAACTTATCTTAAAAAATGTGTGTTGTAGCAAAAAGGTCGCAACCATTCGTCGCGTCTTCAATGGTGTGCATGCGCACACGAGTTACACGGCCAGATACACTACACAGCGTAAAAACAAAACAACATTTTCTTTGCGCCGACGATTACAGTTAACAACCGGTTCCTAGGGTTCCGAGGTATGAGAGTTAAGAACCCACCAAGGTTCTCTCAATCCCTTTCGGTTAAGATGTAACAAGGCAATCAGGCAACGCTACAAAGACAGCAACATGCTCTGCCCAAAAATAAACTACTCGATTAAATCATTGATTGATTTTCATCTGCATCTAAAATTAATCATATGGCAAAAAGACCATGTTATAAAAATAATGAAAATTATGTATATTTATGATTAAAATTTAAAACTCATTCTCATCCCATACCCATTGATTTTTGGCGCATTAGCAATTTTCCCTTTCCACCGACCATATGTAGGTAGTATTATATATTACTGCAAAAGTGTGTTCTTTCTATTATTTCTGCACATCAAGACGGTGTAACGAGATGATATAATTTCTTGCACTGTGCCAAACGCTACATTTTTCCTGGTCAAACACAATATTCCCGTAGACAGGCGCTAAAGACTTTCGTGACACACCAAAATCCACGCAGGGAATGCTGGTAATTTATAAGTAAAAAAAGTTTGTCAGAAGTCGTCAACAATGAATCATCATAAAATATCAACTATAGCCGCGGCGATGAGATCATTGGGCTGACAAGTACGTTTTTCAACATCATTATTACTTTCTCACCTTCTTACAAATAAACTTCAATGTTTCAAATATAATTTTAAATCGTATGGAGAGAGTCAAAACACACAGTAACAATCCAAGTTTAAACTTAGTTAAATTGAGAGGGTTTGTGTTATACTACGTTTACGTTTAAGTAGGCTATACTTCTTTTAGCTGGGGTATCCTCCTTATGGATACCGGGAACCAGAAAGTCAGAAGTCGGTTATAAGGTGGCCCTCGAGTCCCTCTTTTCCAGGGCAAAAGCCAGCTCAGCGAGGCGTGGGGGGGCCATACCCAATAAACCCTGGGGGAATCACAAGCACTTAAACGAAATTATCGTGGGGTCCAATCCAGGGACTCAAGACAGAACAGACTGCACTTACCTTACCTATACTTTAAACATTTCCGGCAACTCGTATTTATTAACAGATACAATCAATCATGAATAAAACTTATCAGGGGATTACACACTACACACAGGTGTTCGTACTATGAATCAGTTGCTCGGTGCACGAGGACCTAATTAACCTCATAGATTATTTTGTTGGTATTTCTGAAGATAAGTATTAAGTTTTTTTATACGAGTTATATTTGAAATTTCCTTTTGTTTTCCCGCTTTTTCAAAATGGTATATCAAACCTTGTAGGTATAAAGTAGGTATAAGTTATGTATAAGGGTTTTATTTTATGAACGCCTCGATGGCCGAGTAGCAAAGCCAAGTTGGGCCCTATACCGTAAGGTCCTAGGTTGGCAATTTTCGGATTATTCGGTGCATAACCCGGGTTTGTGATCACCAACTCGAATTTGGCAAGTGTGGTGATTAAGCCAATACCCATCCATAGTAGTGATGACTTGATTTCAATGATGAAAGCCTTTGCCCAGCACTGGGACAGTTATAAAGCGAGACGAGCATACAGCCTGCATGATGGAAAGCGGCCCGCTTGCGACCCTCTAAAGCTTTAGTTATTATTATTATGACTTGGCAGTGGTATTTATTACCTAAACCAGGCTTAATAATAGTTACTATATAAATTATTTCTTATGAACTTTGCATTTACACTATATTCTGTAATGATAAAAGTATTTGTTTGATTTTTTTTCTTTTTCGGGTAACTCCGATTGATCGTTCGATACATTCATAGGTAACTATATTTTGCGTAGACATTTTACGTATTCCTTTTTAATAACGCCTTTTCTTCTTATTCTTTCTTGAATACTTTCTTTTTAATAACACTATTTGGGAAGAAATGTTGGTTTTTTTACTCGGCGTTCTCAAACCTCATGTAAAAGAATATGTTTGTGAAATGTACGGGACGGGACAGATATACATGTTCACGCTAATATTTTTATAAATATAAGCGCGAGTATTAGCTAATCAGGTTGAAAACTTTCATATAATAAATTCTAAATACATGAAACCACGACTGGTCAGAACTTAGAAGCAAATAATTAAGTATTCATCCTAATTATTTGCTACTAAGCAAGGTTATGTACATTTTTATACAATTTACTTACAAGTATTCAATGACAAAAAGTATGAAATCATGCTCATAACCTTGACATTTAAACTTGGAAAATCCAGTCTCGGTATAATAAAAAATACGTGCTATGTTTACAATTATGGTGAACTTGCATAGTGAACTGTTTTGTTTATTTATTTTTATTTATTTCCATTAAAAAACATACAATAGTTTTCAATCTGATGGCTTCGCTGGCCGCTGTTTTAATGAATTCATAAAAATAATATTTCGGTTGAACGTAACGCTTTACAACACAACGATGTTTGCCATATACACGTCATTGAACCAACCTTTTCAAAATAAAAGGGACAGCCGACGAAAATAAGTCCTAATGCATAAACGGCTTCCATATTAATGCCTGAACCAACGATCATAAAAAAGAACAAATCAGGGTCAAGAAGTAGAAACATTGGAAACAACGGTATTTTAGTTAATCTTTAAGCATTGTGCCTATATACGCAAAATTTATAGCGATCAAATGATATTTCAGAAGATATATACGGATAACCCAAACTATTTGAAAATATGGGTTTCAATTCCGCTCGCGGATAGTTTCCCATAATCCGGAAGACTCGGACAACCCGGCCTGTCTGAAAGTGTAGGTCATCAACTTATTTTGAAATACATATATTCTCATTGGCTCTGAAAAATGCTTAATGCTGACCCAAGTATATGAGCCAAAGTAGCGAAAATATTGCTTTATCGCGCGTATGATAACAACCGTTCAAGTAGTTGCTATCAGGGCTCCGCTTGAGGCCGTACAGAATCGTATTACACGCATACGTCAATTTACGTAATCCGAGTCAGTAGAAAGCTTGAAATATTCACGATAGTTAAGGTCAGATATCTCATGTTTTTTATATTAAAAGAAGGCAAACGAGCAAGGGGGTCAACTACACCACTAAACATTGGACACCCGCAAAACCAAAGGAAGGAGTTGGACCTTGAGGAGGAAGTAGGTATTGGGAGTAGGGACGGGTGAGAGATGGGCCTTCGGTACTTTCACTCACCAGACGAAACACAACAGCAACGAGTGCCATTGTTTCACGCCGATATCCTGTGAGAGGGTGGTATTACGCCGGGCGAGCCGGCCCATTTCGTGCTGCAACGCAGCGTGGCTCTACCACTCAGACAGTGTCCTTCATTTAGCAACACCCAGGGGTCACGTGTAGGGTCTCAAGGGTAAACCTACGGACGCGAGTAACTTTAACCCCCAAATGTTTCTGATTCAGAAGAAAATTATGATTATAACGTTTAAAAAGTAAATACCACTACATTATGATTTTAAGCGTTCATAGCTGAACGGATAGGTGGTCGGGTTGAATGCGAGACATCTTAGCTTAAGTCCCCGTATAGCTCCGTCAGACTACTGTCGTGAACCCATACCTATTAGCGTATAAGCTTTTCAAGATGGGTTAACAGAACAATTATTCATTCATTCATTCATCAAAAATCAGTGATCTATCTAAAGCAGAAAAGACTGTGCCTTTATAGGCACATGCTTATCGTCATTCACATCCCAAAAACTGCTGGTTATGAGCTTGCCTGCGCTCGTGGTACCCACTGGTGGCTATCGAAACTGGTAGTGTCATCAACCCGCCTTGCTATTTGCTGGATTTCCGATGTTTCTCTTGCCAATTATCGGCCTATACTAAGCATGTTGTTACCTAGTCTATACCGATTTACACATTAAGTACGTACAAGTTTGAAACTATAGCATAATTAGTTCTATGAATCACTGACGTATACGTTCTTATCTACGTTTTTCGTCACCGTAAATGACATTTGTAGATATCATAAAATTAACATTTAGTTATAAACTTTATGGTAACGCGAAGACAATTAACCATTGTTGGATCTACAGAGAATTGATTGAGGTCACCAAATAAAAGAGGGATACTAACATTTATATAAAATTATTAGATATACCTAGGTATAGGCACAAAATAAGGACATTCCAGGAACGTAATCGGTATATTGTGTACCTGCTTAATTGCAAAGCAAACACAGATTATCGTGAAAGCTTACAGTCTGATAACAAAATAATCGCTCCAAGCCCTTATTATATTTTGCAATGAAATTCCGTCAGTGCTAGAAAATCTGTTAATAATATAAATTACAACAGTGCTGTGCTACGAAATAATCTAAATGATATGCCCGTAGCTTCTACTGCGTAGATTTCTTTTTGTGTTTTTATAATTGCAAATTATGTACCACTCTGTTTTTAGCACCACGTGCTTATCATATTTGCCAAAGCAATCGAGGTAATCAAGGAAACATCGTAAAACGTTATTTCAGCTTTTGTATTACTAAGCCGCTCAGCTCGGGCTCAGGTAATGTATCTCACTATATTTTATATGTTACTACCATTTATGGTCATTCTATCTTGTAGATTAAGATTGTAGAAAATTATAAAGAAATAATTTACTTCATACAGTTTTCGGAAAATTTTACGCAAATTGCTATGTATCCTAGACTTTTAAGTACGTAACATTTCAGCTAACTTCCAACGGGACGTTGGTCGCGGGAGAACTGATAGTTATGAAACGCAAATATAATAAAAAATACTGGCTCTACTTTACTTACTCACTAAATATTAAGACGACAAGGGTTCTTCTAAGTTAGAAAAACTGTGATCAAGGTGGAATTTATCTTTCTTAATTTTTAAGAGCGAACCTTGCTGTTTCCCTCCGTAAGAATAAAGAATATAAAAACGCATTCAATACTCATTTGGTATGTATACCAAAACTGATATAAAAATAAATTAAATTAAAATAATAATAATAAATAAGGAACGAAAATCTAATCTCAAACGACCAAGACTGTAAAACAAACACGTAGATCTATCGTAAAAGATAGGAAACTTATCTTTATAGTATCGAGTGCTAGATACCTATAGCGGTACCAAACAGGTGTGCCAGCAGGTGTTTGCACCGGCCGGTATGAGCGCACTAGCGTGATAACACTGATAAGTGATAGTGATAACGCGTACCACAACTCTAAAGCACTGTAACAAATAACCATGGCGGATGAGCCTTAGTTTATTACGCGCAGACCGTGAACCTCCCACACAAAATGGAATCGATTCCGCGCATTCAACAAAGATTATAATGATACGTGTGCGGTACTATGATTTGTTTTGTTTTATGCTTCGATCAATGAAGGTTTTATGCCGCCATTTTTTTCTTTAACTACAAAACTCTTTGGATCGTGATTTTTTTTCTAAAATTTATATTCCTCACGCATTTGCAAAACGAATAAAAAAGTTTGTCATAGGTTGCCAATGGTAAGACGTTTTGATTTGAAATTAGAATCAGCACCATGAATAATATGGTTAAACCTTTACAGTATCTAACATAAAGTTTGTACGTACGCGTAGATTATATTATATTTATGATATCTACTCAAATTCATTAACAACGATGAAAGACACGTCTTAGCCACTGATTCGCAGTATTCACTACACCAAGAAACTTGTACTAAGAAGAAACGAAGAAGAAACTCAGTAATGGCGATTTCATTTATGCTCATTATTTTTATTTATTGAAAAGGAAATGTAATTGTTGATTTGATTACTAGTTTCTTAAAACCGGTAGGTAGTCAGTTCGTTGGCGAATCATTATAAGATAATAAAACAAAAAATATACCAACCAAAAGCATCATCAACAATTACAAGAGCAATAAGAAGCAAAACAAAAGAAGGTCGAGAGTGCAGTGACTAGAAAATATAAAAAGTGTATATTTACAATGAAGTAGGTACCTATCCGTAACATATTGTGAAAGTAAATCTTTCATCGTCTTTGAACAAAATTATGTAGGTAAATAGTCGAGTGGCATTTAAATTTAATTTATCTTAATTTGTTATTATTTGCCCATTACGAGTATGTGTCACAATGCAAGTGTTGAACACTTGATGTAAACAAGCTGGGTATCAAATCTACCATATAAATATACTCATAATACAACTACCACATTACAACACCCACCCACACTTAGCTTACCTACAGCTTGGAGGCGCGTAGGTAACATTGTATTAGACCGGGATGTTTCTTTATTCAATGTGTAATACCTACGTAGGTATGATTAATAATACTTCTTTAATTATACAGATTTTTTTTTCCTGAGCCGTCCAACTATGACGCTTGCGTGATGCCATTCATTCTCTTTTAAGACCTATGTTTGCAAGAATCATTTCAACCCGTTGTTCCATTTTCAGATTGATTGGCATTCATAGGTATAGTAAGCATTTCTAAATACCATTTTATTGACAATTTAGAAGGTCTATACACATTGTACTAATAAGTCTAAGAACATTGAAAGGAGCCATGTAAACAACACCATGACGTCACGCCGCGCTGTACGTGATCACAATAACAAATGAATGTCGATCCGTCCGTACTAGCCATAGTAGGTACGGGCGGCTGTATTTGGCATTCGCTCAAGTTAACGAAAACGGGAATTTAATGGCATTGAAGTAGTCCCGGTGACAAACGAGGAGAGTTAATGCCATACCAATTCTCGGTTTCGTTAATGTGATTGTAATGCATTTAAAACTTGCGCAGAGCATAGGCACCCTGGCCACGGAAGAGATAACTCTGGGGCCTAACTGTGAAGTCTTTAAGAAGTATTAATAATAAATGCAATGACATTGCAGTTATGAAAACGTGACGCGTATAAAGACGCCGCTACATGTGTCTCGTTTTCACAACCACAACAACACTGCTACAATGCTGCTGTAAGAGCTCCAGGCCCCAGGTCGCGTTGCTTCAATGCTATACTAATTCCTGTATTCCAAAAAGTTATGTTATCTTTAGATAAAAAACATACCTACACATTCATACATACCTGTCGGTCTACCACAGGTACCTAAGTAGAGATCACTTGCTACGATCCTTATATTATATACCTATTTCGCTTCATTAACTTTTCCTGGTACTCTTGACTTAGTCTTTCTTCAAAATGTCCTCGATTTGGTCAAGAAACATTTGCCTAAGTCGTCCCCATCCCACATTCCCATTTACGTCCTTTCCATAGACATTTTAAGTCTCATCTCTATTCACTCATACCTAGCTGCCTCCATGACCAAACCTTCTGATGAGCATATGTACCGTTCTCAATTTTCGGCCTTACGTCTTCATCAAAACCACATCTTAAGTTATGTTTGCCGAAAACGCAAGCCTGTTGCCAACCAAAAATTGTTTCAACAACAGCAAGCCGCTCGGTTATACCAACCGTAGTAACAATGAGCGGTTGTTGTTACACTGTGGCTGAGTTCGCGTGTGCGCAACCAATGACCAAACAATGCCTCGGTTATGTTGGCTCGCGTATACCGTAGTTTGGCCCAAGGTTGCCAGATAACCTGTTTGAGAGCTACACTTTTCCTCGTTTTGCTGCGGATTGTTAGCGACAGTTTAAAAGTATCTTCACTTACTAAATACGTGAACGGTGTTGTTATTCGGCGCACGCGCATGTTTGTTGTACATTGTTTTGGTGGGACTGAAATTATTATGTACATTTAAAACAAAACGATACGTAAACACTTTCAGCCAATTAATTTAAGGAGAGCACCTAACCAAGAAATCGGTTTCAAATCCTTAAAATATAAACTAATGTAGAGTTTACAAAGTAAAGTTTCGTTGGTAGGGTTAAAAAAGAAATCTTTTTTTTTATGGGACATTTATAGGCTTAATGTAAAAAAATTATAGGTAGTAATTACTACAATATTCTTTAAAGTACTATATACTTTTCTCAGCTTTAATCATGCTACTAGAGGTATTACTTAGCCTAATTAGACTAATATAGATTGCTCTTTTTCCAGATGTTAAAAAAATATGTTCATCTATATATCAGTAACCTTTTTTGTGTACTTACTACTTATTTTTAAAAAAAAAAACAAGATTTGATTTTCTTCACGATTGTACCTGCACAAGCTATAAAAAATGTGCAAAATTATCTACGGTTGTTTATAATTTGCTTGAAAGATAAGACTGTTCAGTCAGGTGGTTGCACTCAACGCACTCGGCGCACCACCTAATTACACTGATTGGACGTTCAGTGGCCATGACCAGCCTGAAAAACGGCGAAAAGCGTGAACCAATTATACATATCTGCGATACGGTATCGGAACTATGTGACGCAACATTCTAAACAGCGATAGATTTTCTGCTACGAAATCTAGAAATAATGTGAGCACAAGACTTTAAAACATTAAAACAAAATGAAGTTTTTGTAAAACATTACAAATTTTATGCGATTATATTATTTTATTGTGAAAACATTATAAATGTCATTTTGATTATTTTTTAAAATTGTATTGTGAATGCAAATAAATGAGCCGATATAATATGTTAAAAACGGCTTAGTAAAACAAGATGATTTATTTATTAATAAATATATATTTTACCAACTGTGGCATGTAATTTGTAAAAAATATATAATATAAAACTCGAAAAATCGACTGCCCCAGTTAGGCTACTATGTTCATTAAATTTGATTATTACAACCAAAGTATCATTAACTACGAATAGTGGTAGGGTTTGGCCAGACTCCGACTGGATGAAGACTGCAGATTTATTTTGCATTGTTATGTTCCTGTTTTATTGGCATATGAAGCTTCAGGATCAGCATCAGCATTATACCCTAAGTTGCAAAGGTCAACGGTGACCGTTTTCAAAGAAGCAGGCCGTATGCACGTATGCCAGCTCATAACACAGAAAAAAGAAAACCTATACTTACACATTGCGTAAACAATCCGATACGTTCATAATCAGGATAGGACTCAGGCACCCATAAACCAATTTACTTGACATTCAACGTTGCTCAGTTATTTTGCATTTATGTTCCGGTTTTAAGGTTATTGGACGTTTTAGTGGGTTTCCCCCTTTCTCCCGAATCCCTGTCGGGGCCTTCGGAATTGGTCTGGGAGGCGAGACCTGGGAGGAGATTCACCGCATTACCAGTAACATGGATTCATCCTAGTATTAAAAAAAAGAAGAATAAAAGGGTCTTCGTTGTCAATCAGGTATAAGAAATCGTCTACCGTCCATCACATAAAAAAGAAAGCTATGTTGTGTACACAATACGATTCATAATCAGGATAGGACTGAGACACCCAAAAACCAATTTGCCTACTTACTAGCTACTTGACATTCCAAGTTGCTCAGTTACCACTCGCAGCGTTTACAAGTTCGTGTCGACAATCCATAATTGATTGGGTAAAACTACAGCCGCGCCGGCACGAGTGCCATGCTAACCTTTCACGTTACGCGGCAGTATATATTATTCATGCCATAAACTAACCTTTTCACTCGAACTATGATTGAAGTATCGAACTCTAATACAGGCTATTACAATTTAAGGGCATGCCTATTTGCATGGCTGACCTATTGTTACTCGTATGAACGGAGCATTATCGATTTCAAGGTTTTAATCATGCTTAATGTGATTACTCAAATGTTTTTTTTATGTGTAACATCTTTCCGCTCTCTTTCTATATAAGCAATTTGTAGGAGTGATTTCGTGAATTGGGACGGAAGTATGTGTAACAGTGTAACAGGAAGTCCGGGGCTTCCCCGCCCGCAAGCGCGCGCCATTTTGTAAATTTAAAATCGATATTATAAATGAACATGACATACTTAATTATTATTATTGCGACAAATTGTGTCATTTGACTATCAAAGGTATGTATATGTACTCTGTGATCAAAGGTCATTTTGATATGTCAAATGTCTTCCAATGAGTATTTACTGCATTTATTTTATACTTATAAAATTATGTAATATCTGACCCATATTTTCCAGAATATAATGTTAAAATTGCTTATTACTAAGATGAGATGTCA
Organism: Eudonia mercurella; assembly: GCA_963082485.1. NCBI lineage: Eukaryota > Metazoa > Arthropoda > Insecta > Lepidoptera > Crambidae > Eudonia > Eudonia mercurella. The sequence continues at coordinate 12,102,343 of OY720035.1, read as the reverse complement.
AATGTTACACATCATATGCGACTACTGTAAGGTTCGCTCGTTTTTTTTTCTTATCGAGTGATCAACCACTTGGTAGACCGACCTTTCTTAGTCTGTAACCATTTTTGTGCCTTTTACTCCCTGAGGCTGCTATAATTTCTCTCCTGATATAAAAAAAATATCATCATCATCATCATCAGCCATATGACGCCCACTGCTGGGCATAGGCCTCCCCCAAGGATCGCCACACCGATCGGTCCTGCGCTGCCCGCATCCAGCGGCTTCCCGCGACCTTGACCAGATCGTCGGTCCACCTTGTAGGGGGCCTGCCTACGGAACGTCGTCCGGTGCGTGGTCGCCAATCGAGAACCTTTCCGCCCCAACGGCCATCGGTTCTCCGCGCTATGTGTCCCGCCCACTGCCACTTCAGCTGAGCAATCCTCCGAGCGATGTCAGTTGTTTTAGTTCTCCTGCGGATTTCATCATTTCTGATTCTATCGCGCAAGGAAATACCGAGCATCGCTCTCTCCATTGCTCGCTGGGTGACCTTGAGCCTTCTTATGAGACCCATAGTAAAGGACCACGTCTCACTCCCGTATGTAATCACTGGCAACACACACTGGTCAAAGACTTTTGTCGTGAGACATTGAGGAATTTTGGATGCGAATACATCACGTAGCTTCCCGAATGCAGCCCATCCGAGCTGGATTCGTTGAGAGATCTCTTTCTCGAAGTTGGACTTACCTAACTGGACCGTCTGTCCCAGGTAAACGTAATGGTCAACAACATCGAGTGTAACGTAAAAAAAATATAAAAAAAATAAAAAACAAACATAGGTACTTGGTTTTAAATATACGACTATGGCAAAATGGACACGACAATATTTGTTGGATTAATCCAACTCTGAAGATTAGAGGGTTAAGGTTATTTAACCCACCTACTAGAACACTCTGATGAATCTAGTAAGATACTGCCAGCCAGTCCCTAGAGAACCTCCAGGGGCTTTTTAGCTACTAAGGCTAGGGACCATTTGTGTCTTACCACCCCGGTTGCGCTGTAAGGTCATAGGCAGCTCTCAGCAAATTCTTTTCTTAAAGAAAAACTTAAATTGAATTGGGTACCTGCATACCTTTTTTGTAAGACTGCTGGCAGTCGTTAAAACCCACCACACCAAACCCGCATTGAGCCTGCTTGATATGTTATGGAGCTATGGCCTTTGCTATTATACTTTATTTATTTATCTGTTAATTACTTATCTAATACCTTCTTGTATACTTATATGTATATATATAATCTAAATCTCGGAAACGGCTCCTACGATTTTCATGAAATTAGTATGAAGGGGGTTTCGGGGGCGATAAATGGATCTAGCTGGGTTTCCTTTTTAGAAAACGTCGTTTTATCCGTAAAAAAAATACCGAGCAAAGTTCGGTCATCCAGGTATTATCATAATATGAGAATGAGCCAAGCATTGACACATGAATATGAAGACTGATGATGATTATAATTTAATGATAAACGGCATCAGCGTGTCTCCATCGCATTTTTAAGTATCTCTTATATAAAAAACTGTTTATTTAAAGAGGTTTTACATCAAAACGGTTTTATTTATAGACATAATTCAGAAAGCATTGAAATGAACACAACACAGCGCTCGCTGCCGTACAAGGTTTTAAATATTCAAAGGGTGTAAAGGGCAACACGGTGCATATTTCCCTGGGGAAGGTCGCTCTTTACCCCCTATTTCCATATACTAAACTTCTATAGCTAAAGAAATATTATTATTAGAATGGTAAAACTGTTTTCATTTCTTGAAATATTACGTAGGTATCTAATTTGTTGGTAGAGCTTTAGCGAACCATCATTGTACTGGTTATAAAGGAGTATTAGATTAATTAAAAGCTATTTGACATTTTATTTTTCATTTATTTATATGACAATCAATTTGCATGATACGTGATACAGTGGCGCTTTTCCACCTGATAATAAGTGGGAATGAAGACCAAACGCGAAAACAGTAAATAAGCAAAACTTAAACGTTGTTGGAACATAATTCAAATGTAGAGTTTTGATTTTATGAATACGAATAGTAATCTAGTTGGCGCAGTTACAAAAATTTATCATTTATACATTGTAACAGTTTTCTTGCTGCTGAGCCTGCAAACAAGCATACGGCCCGGCCTGATGGAAAGTAGCCATACACGCTTGCGACACCAAACAAACGTCAATAACTGCATGGCACACTGAACTTTCATGGGAGAATCCCATAAGTAATGTGGGTAACTCTACGAATTTGAATTAAATTTAATACGATAATAAAGAAAAGGAAAAATATATAGTTATAAGACTAGGAAGGAATCACGCCATAGCGCTCTCTAGCTCTACAAGTTTAACCGAAATAAACGTTTGTTGCTCGGTGATTAATTCTGCTGTTAAACGTGCGTGCGCCTGCGCATGTCATAATCATAAACCAAGCTTCTGTTCTCGGACCGGGGATTTCTCGCTCCATTTGTTTTGTTTTAGTACTTCACTGATATTTCAGCTGAGTAAATAGGCGGTGCGCACTTACTTTGCACTTCACTTTCAGAAATATCTCTTTTGTTGACTCACTAATTCTTTTTGCTTGCGTACAAAGTGAATGTATTTATTTACAGCTCAATACAACTGTGATTGGCGCTTATGTAGAGCTTCAATGATGTAATCGTAATTTTCGCCGATTACGATGTGGCAGTCGTGGCCGAGCGGTTAAGGCGTCTGACTAGAAATCAGATTCCCTCTGGGAGCGTAGGTTCGAATCCTACCGACTGCGAATTTGTTTTGTCACTTTTTTTTTAATATTAATTTATCGCTTTGCTGTTTGTAAAATGTCTTACTTTATTTCGTATTTTTTATCGTTTCTAATTTATCTACCTAGAAGTCCCTTCTAATGACAAATGCATGCGAATTAGACTAAAATTATAAATGAGATTAAAATTACATTTTTTTATTAACTACTTAGTTTACTAGACTATACTGACTATAGTATAAGTGTGCAATAAAAAACCTCAAAACCGTAATAGCTAAATGCAAAAAAAACTTTTTTTTGTAAACACAAAAATATCGTCTTCACTGTAGAGCCCAAACCAAATTGCTTCGTACAATAAAAACGAGCGAAGCCTCGCTCGGAAGAAGCCAGTATCTGATTAAGGTTTGCACGTGCATCGCCGACGGCGACACACTCCAGCGGGGTTGCGACAAAGGGAACTATTGATCTCACTAAACATCGATTTCACTTGTAATTTGTAATCGATCGGTTTGTAAATAAATGGATCTATAAACGATATTAATCTCGGAACAGTGTGACAGATTCTAATGCAAGATCTAGTTTTAGTAAAAATGTTGGACACGATCTGAGTGCGTAGTGCGACTTTTATGTACAGACGGCGGCAGATCAACCTTATAACCAACCAATAAAGTTCAAAATTGATTGTAGAAATTTGACAGTTTTGGGTAGGTTGATCTGCCGCCGTGTGTACCATTCGATCACGTTAACGATAACAAGCATTTGTATGGTATAAAATGAGAAAAAAAAAACAACCAAAAAACAAAAAAAAAACGAGATGAGTGAAGTGAGTTTACAATTTAACACATCGGCCAGTCAATCATTATTAAAATTCAATCACCTCTGCGGTCTAGTGGTTAAAACCACCGCACCGGTGTCAGACCCAGAGATCACAGGTTTGATTCTCAGTGGGGTAAGTACATGTTTCTGTACTCGGCTTGGTTGGTGCTAGGGCTTATTTGTCCACCTGGCTAGCTACCACCATCTTTTCTGAATATGTCGCCATAACATCAATGTTTGTAGCATTATTGTATTCCGGCAGCTAGAGATAAGATAGCCAGTGCCTCGGTAATTGAGGATTCCGGGTGAAGTGCGCTTCCACCATTGGCTTTATCATGACTTAACATCAGATGAGATGAAGGCACTGTGTTTACCCATCATCATCATCTCAGCCAAAAAGACGTCCAATGCTGGACAAAGGCCTCCCTCAAGGATAAATAATTTTGAGGGGAATTTGCCATAATCGCCACGCTTGGCAGGCGGGTTGGCGATCGCAGTAAGGTGAGAATAATCACAGAGAGACGCTGCTGCCCATCCTCTGGAATGGTCCCATAGTCGCCTTCTACGACACCCACTGGAAGAGATGGGGTGGTGCAATTCTTTACCCATAAAATATAAAAAAATTACCTCATAAATAATAAAATATAGTATTTCTAAGGAAACCTAAAATCAGAATTACTAATCGAATAACCGCTATACTACTATAAGTTCTGAAGACACGAAACTTACATATTTGCAGACAACAAAAATCTATTGTTGTGCTCTACTTACAAAGGTTCTATTATACGGTATCTTATATTAGACATAATGCATATAACTCTTTAAAATTATATGTTTAAGAAGCTTAAAAATAAAATAAAATTATAACATTTAATTTTGCCAGCCCTAGAAGCTTAACAGCTCAACGCACGTGGCTAATGAAATAATATTGACGTCCTAACGACGTGAAACATAACTTGTTAACTTATATTATTACGAGTATATCATGCATCATACTGTACATTAGTACAGATCAGCAGATATTTTGCTTGCAATTTCTTTGGGAATTTTCTTTTACCTATTACCGTACCTAGCGTACCTAGCGTACCTAGCGTACCTAGCGTTGATATTACTATGTAGAAGCGTTTAAATAGGGCTCTGAAAGTCGCTAACACTTAAACTAATAAGGGACGATATTTCAATATTCATACAAAACTTATTAATCTGGTGACGATACAATCATTTTAAAAACGTCTTGTCATTTCCTTTTTTCTTTGCATTTTTATGAATTTTCATTTGGCGGTGTAATAATTTATCGAATTAAAAATTTTACCTATGTCTTACAAATGTGGTGGTAGCGTTACAAAGTCAGCTGTCTCTATATATCATGGATTAATACTATACTTATACTATACGATTGTATTATATCGAAGGCGCCATGACTGCAGCTTGTATCGCTACTGGGCGCCTATCAGCGATACTGGTTATGAAGTGAAATTATGTACTAGATCGTACCGATACACGTTGGCGTGTTTATTGCATATCACTTAGTTAAACTGCTCTAAACTGACGGTATTACAAATAGGGCATGAATGATTGAAAGATACGTAAATTAATGTAGCTACAGACGAATAACTTATAAGTAGTTTGAACTTTCTTTTGTGGTATATTTTAATTGTAATTTTGTTCTCTCTTTAGTCTCATTTAAAGCTGTGATTTTTTGAGTTAGAAACATATCTTGTAATAGCAGCGCTCGACAGGGTATGTAATGTAACTTCATATTCTATGATTAGGTACTAATAAGAATCTGATCCAGACGTGCTGTCCCGTCTGGATCAGATTCGTATTTAACTTTTGAATTTTTGAAACTTTTGAAATTGAAGAATGTTACAAGAATGCTCATGTTTCGTTATTTTTAGATTAATTCAATCTCAATACTCTATGGGTCTTAATACAAATAAACAAAGAATAAGGTCCGAATAGTTATTCCGTGTTTTGTTGCTGTCATGTAAACGTCATTTCAAATTAGAGTAAAAGAGACAAACACGGAATAACTATTCGGGGCTTATTCTTTGTTTATTTTTAAGGCACTTTATTTATTAGAAATCATAAGAAAATGCTATAGGTAGAATATGAAGTTTCATTACGTACCCTGTCGGGCGCTGCTATTATAAGATATTTCTAACTCAAAAAATAACAGCTTTGAATAATTTCGGCGGGCTGGTTAGTACCACGATAGCTAAATTGGAAGAGCACCTGACCCGGTATGTCAGAAGGGTGCAGGTTCAAATCCTGCTCGTGGAAATTTTTTCAACATTTGTGTTTTTGTAGCTTCAAATGAGATTTAAGAGAAAAACAATATTCCCCACAAGATAAGAATACTATCACTTAACGCAAACTCAATGTTTAACCAGAAATTATCGAAAGATATAAAATGACATTATTTATTATTTATAGATATTATTTACTGTCCGGCATTGTCATTGTGATACACTAAATTGATCACACAATTTTTTTTTTTGTAATCACAGCTCGTTACACTTTCAAAACACGTTTGAAATGAGATTAAAGAGAAAAACAACATTCCCCACTAGATAAGAACACAATTTGCGCTGGAAATGAAACAGTAAACCGCATTATATAGGCCCGGCCAACTGGCAGGGTAGCCTGACTCCTCGGGGATTACGAGTCCGTACCAGGGATTTAAGGTTTCATTACTTTGCGACCCCAACCGGCAACCGTGGCAGATCCCCTACCATTTGAACCCTTCTCACTGATAATACGATCACTGTACGTAGATACTATGAGAAAACTTATTTACGTTTATCGTTTATCGTAGTGGCATATGGCACTAGTGTTCGACATAATAACTCATTGTTCGAACCTACTTTACATAGCCAAAAAATAATATATAAAATTTTATTGAAATTTTACTGTTTGACAGCGGAAGCAGGGGGTCGACCGCCTAACTCTCTCGCTATCGATCGCTTTGAAGGCGAGGCGAGGAGGAGACGTCATCTTGTCATTTCGAAAGCAATATGAAAGCAATATCGAAAGTTATAGGCTATAGCTTTCGATATTATTCGATATTATATTTCGATATTATATTAGAAAGCGAGGCGAGGGCTTCGCTTTCAAAGCGATCGAAAGCGAGAGTGTTAGGCGGTTGGGGGGCAGGTGATCGGTGTTCAAATGTTGGCACCTAATGAAAAAAATCAGTTACTGGCCCCTTTTTTAATGATCAAGGGAAAAAAGTGTCAATTATTGGTGCCTATCGAACACGGTACCGCTACTCTAAACATTTTTCTGCAGTCACTTGTCGTGAGTAAATTAAGACTAAACTGCTGAATGCTGCTGTAGCTTATTTTTATGTATTAAGATAATAGTCAGTGTGTTTATTTACTAATCAATGCACAATTATTATTTGAACAGGAAAGTAATTAATTTGATAAAATAGTTATAATTACATATAAGGAAGATTTGAAAATAACATCAACTGTTAAATACTATTGTGTTAATAATAACTATCAGCCAGTATTTGCACGTGTCCCGCGGTTAATGATTTACTTCAATACATTATTCAACAGCTATTTATAACATAATGAATATTCATATTGTCACCATTTTGATTAACACACGAAAGAGTTTCGTAATCAATGACTTTTGTTCTCATTGCTTTATAATCAGAACTAAAAAAAAAATAGTTATCAGAAAGCCTTTATAAAGGTAAATCAGTTTTAACTAGTATAACAAAATAATTGTTACATCTGAGTTTACTGTGAGAGGAACAGCCTACAAACTTCTCACATGAACAAATATTACACAATAGCACTTGGGAAGATCGGGTTAATGTGTATTAGCACTCCATCTTACAACAATACTACCTTCCAAAGCACGGACGAGCTCGAAATGTCAACTTTAATTTAATCACCACCCGTTCCGGCTCGCGAAAGTTTCTCACTTACGAGATCGTGACACGATCGCGTGGCGCTATCGAGCTATCGCTATAAAAACAAATGGTAGTAACCAATTTTCCCCTTTGGAAAACTAAAGTGAGAGCAGGGAGCGTAGCGAGCCGAGACCTCTAATGTACAAATATTGCGGGCGAAATGAATATATTCGGCCTTATAGAGGGTGCAAGTGCACTTTTTGATTATGTCGCGTATATGAATTTATGGATACTGGTTGTCGTCGTGTTGTTGATAGATCGCCGGTATCATTGGATGCCTATTAATAATATGTGAAACAAACAAATGAATAACCGCTGAGTAATAATTTGAATGGTATTTTGCCTTAAGTATTTCAATTTTGGAGTTGAATCAGTATGGTGATACGACTTTCTAGTTTATGATGGTAATTTATTAATACTTGTAACGGAATGATGAATAGTAGATACAATAATACAACATACTTTCTTAAAATAGGGTCTAGAGCTAGCTGCTCTGACCTCTATCACTGCTGGAAAGAAGAAGTCACAGAATAAATTTCCATTGCAGTTATGTTAACCTTTCGATAGCTTTAATGTCTATGACGTACTAATAAATACTTTTAATTGATTTTGGTTTGATCGAACTTTTTTTAAAGAGAAAATTCGTAGTTTAACCATAGAAAACTGAACAGAGGAAGTTTTTTACACTTTAGAACTCAACGGAGGTATTCTATAAATACACGCTATTGTCAGTTATGATAGACATTGCGTACCAAACACAAAAACAATTGGTTGACATCACGACGAATGCTACGAGTATGATGCGAGACCACAAATATGCGTAGTACTTACCCGCAGGCTTATTACCCATCTATAATATAAGTGACAGTCGCAATCGCAACAATATGCAATTTATCGCTTCCAAAACACATTATTTCGTATAACGGAACGTACAGACGTCTGCACATCAACTTATCCGAAACTGTCAAATATCTTCAATAAATGTTAAACCATATGCCATATACTTAAAGTTCAAAGTCTAATGTGGAATTTTGACAGTTTGTTAGTACAAACGTCATCAGATCACTACGTCATCAGACTATAATAGACTGCACTGATGTGCAGCGTGTGTGCGTAGAACCACAGTATTACTATTTTTTTAAACTGTGGTAGAACGCTACGGCAGAGCCACAAGCGAGCGATTGATAAACTAAAAGTGCATGACGGCGCTCTAAAATAAACCGACCGATTGTAGCAACGGCAACTAGTAATCGCGTTGCATTTATGCAATTAGCAACTGGTTTTTTTTTCGGTAATAGGCCTGCGGTACTCTACCCCCAATGACTTCACTCTACAGCTGGCTCACAAACTTCATACAACAATGTTTGCCCGCGAATATAGCCAGTTGGCCGTGTACGAACCAATCGCATTCACCAGCTCCCAAGTGTCCTGCTAATACTCCATATGGCGTTACACAATGCGCGATCTATAAACAAACCATACAATGACGACCTATGGAAACCAAAACATTTGTCACCCCTCGTTCTTTAACACCAGCTGCTGAGAGGGGCGAGGAAGGTCGAGTTAAACCGGTGTTGTATTTATAGTATTGCTAGGGCGGAAAAGCTGATGCAACGACATATGCATGCATTAGGGATGATGAGGCAGACGGACATTAGTGACTTTGCCATCTTAATTTGTACAACTGGTCATTTACAATTTAGAAATAATTTAAAATTAAATAGAGACTGACTATAAATCTTACACTAATTTATGCATATTATAATCCACTAACGATACAAATTAAAAAAGCCTTGGAAAGCAAATTCACGTATTTCCACATAATAATGACTTTGATTACCTTTTTGCATAGCATCAATTCATGAGTGTCGCAACGTCGTGAGACCGTATCGAGTTCTAAGCGGCGTCTTACTGGCGCCAGTGCCTACTTGACATCGAATATTTCCACCTTCACTTAAATGTAGACATGGGTAACTCAGCAAAATTCCTTACGTCAACTCAATAACTTTGGCGCAGCTCACTACGCCGGCTCATTGAGTTAACTCAAAATTGCGCCATGGCGCATAAAAATGGAACGCGCTTAATGAGCTACGTCTAAAGTCGAAAATTTCGAACGAAAATATATTCTGTGATTTATTTTTTCTATAATATGAAAATCTTATATTATGTAGGTATTGTATTGTATATAAGTAACGTTTATTAATATATTCCAGCTCTCTGTTAATACAAAACCCAGCCTGGTCATGCGCTGTGTGCCAACATATCCGGCGCAATGAATTGAGTTGGCGCAATTGAGCAGCGCAGCGCAGTGTTACATGTCTACTTGAAAGGCGAGTCATTTTACATTACTACACGAATTCACGCTGAACATATCAAATAACGTATCGTATTATGTCTGTCGTTCTAATTGTGTAAATTGCGTAAGTGCTGTGAATGAAGTTTGTAATTATGAGCTTAGGTAATACAAATTGGGTCTGCCGCATAAGTACCTATGTGTAATATTGAAACAAGAGTATTTTTTTGCTTCTTATTGGCGTCATATTGATATAAGTTTAACTATTTAAAATTCATTTAGTGATAGTAATCTAAATAGAAATATATTTTCCGGAATGATTAAGCCGTTTTATCTTTACGGTACTCTCGTATCGAACTATCCAAATCTTTATAACGGTACAAAAGTCACGTCGTTCCTTTGCTTCGTTTTGATGTAAAACAAACCCATTTTCTCATTTATAATTTATAGTTAAGAGCCATATAACATCTCGACTGTGATTTTTTTCGTAAAATGACCCATTTTGGCGTCCTTGATCTCAGAAATAAAAATACATTAACAATTTTGACTTATTGAATAGTGTAGAATAGCTATTGGCATAGTTCGTAGCGGCCTCGCTTTTAGTTAATTTTGCTTAACTTTTTAATTAAACCCAAAATGTAGAGAAAGATTTTCATAAAATGCGCGAAGGCACTTTTTAGAGTTCCTATAGATTGAACTACTGTCAATAAATGTCAATAAATGTCTGTAAATGAAATAAAAAATTAGAATCTTATACATATAGTCGTATAATTCGTAGCGGCCTCGCAATTTTTAGATATCATTGATTTTATATAGAAAAAAAATCTTATTCTTAACCAAATAACTTCGAAAATTGCTTTATAAAGATTGCTTTATTAAGATTTTTTTTGTAATAAAGATTTTATAATTTTTAAGCATGACTTTATTATCCTATTTCGATAAAAACAATAAATACAACTGCAAAATTACTACAAAATGCGATGCGCCGGCCGAACTCAGTGAAGTGGAGATTTGTAATAAAAATGTTTTATAGCAAAAAAGAGATGCTTATTGCCTCCGACGGCATTTTCAGCGTAACTGGACTTTTTTGGAGAGAAACTTAAAAGGTTCCTCAAGCCATGTGAAATGGAACACCGTCGGAGGTTTTCTTGAGGGATGGCATCACGCACAAGTTCCCTTATTATAGATTCTTTAAGGGGTTTGGATCGAATCGGGAGCGGAACAATCACCTCTCTAAAGCAACTCTAAAGGCTAGGCCCTCGGCTCGGGTTGACCTGGTCGTAGGGGTGGGGAGAAGCGCCCAGGTTCATGTCTGTACCTTGTATAGAGCGTGTGTGAACCGTCGTCGCACCCTGGTTCTACGAGTACAGGTCTTGGTCTAAGCGAGTATGCATTTAGTGTATTCGGTAAATGTGTAGTGGCATTTAGAGGATCGGGCTGGGATGACGCAAGCGTGTCTTGTACCTTACATGTTTCTATGGGGCAGTCGATTCGGTTGACGTGAGCGGAAACCCCGAGCGTATCTGTAGACTAGTATTACGGGTTGACTGTGATGTGAGCGACGGATCGATGACATCCGATGACAAGGAGGCATTGGGTGGATGGATTTGTACTTCGATCAACGAAGGATTTGTAGCAACAAAACCTATGTACATAGGAGAGAATTTTATCTAAGCGCCTTACAACAAATGTTTGATTTTGAATATAGTATTAAATATAAAACACAAAGCCATTTTGATTTTAAGTGTATAAAAGATCCAAATATGCAATGAATTTAAAATTACTCCTTATTAATTAATTAAGTAATTAATTTTATGATCCAATCAGATATAAAACAAATTAATTACCTATTTGTGTACCTAACTAATGTTTTCTGCGTACCTTAACTCGCTCGAACCGTGAACGTTCCCATAAAGGAACATACAACAATTATACAAATAGAAATGTTGTTTGTCGTTCTCACGGACGTCCCACGCACTTCGCACCTCGCCGGCCAAACACGGTGAGTGACGAGTTCATTCATACTCCCCACCAGGATCTTGGGGCATTTAACTTGATTTACTTGGACCTTAGTAGAACTCGATCATAAAGATGTGTGATTTGACTTGAGGTTTTAACTTTTGAAGCGGTTATAACAAAGCCCCTACAAAAAAACGTTATTTTTTAAATAAATACATAGGGGTGGCTCCAGTGTTCGACAGGAACAAGTGATTGGCAGTTTTTTCTTTAATTGTTTAAAATAGGTGTAAGCAACTGATTTTGGTCTTTAGCAACACTTGAATACAAACCGTATGCAATATATGAAATATATGTAACTAGCACCCGGCAAACGTTGTTTTGCCATATAAATTATTGCTGCTCTACTCCTATTAGTCATAGCGTAATGTAATATAGCCTATAGCTTTCCTCAATAAATGGACTATTCCACACAAAAATAATTTTTAATTCGAACCAGCAGTTCCTGAGATTAGCGCGTTCAACCAAACAAACAAACAAACAAAATCTTTAGCTTTATAGTGTTCGAATTAAAACCAGTGGCTTACACCTATTTTAAACAATTAAAGAAAAACTGTGGCACCGGTGTTCGACACTTTAAGCCCAGTGAGTGGCTTAAGGCGACACACTGAAAAAATGCACCAACTTTCGGCGAATAGTTTAAGACTATAATATGACTCACGAATCTGACATGTTAATATAGGTAAATTCATGTCCTTATCTTGAATTTGCTTGCTCAAATACACGATTGTATAATTTTGACTTGATCATAATTATTTTCGAAGACACCACAAAAAAGACACTATTGTTCAAATTACAACAGAATTACTTAATTGATATGCTTGGAAACCAGTTAAATATATTTAAAACATCAATATTCGTAATTTAGTAGCTGCATATTTTAAATAACTAAATTCAATAATTTTTTGAAAAGATTTTTTTTATTTTTTTTTATTTGCAGTCTCAATTGTCGCAGGCGCTACGTATTTTCGACCTTATGACAGCGTCAGTAAGGATCAGCCTTTTTTAATGTTCACAAAGCGAGGTGTCGTCTTAAAGTGTCGAACAATGGTGCCATTAGTCTACCTACATACTAATAATTTTTGTAAGGCTTGTCAGAAAAAAGACTATCTGAATTTTTAATTTCACGAATGACAAATAAATACTTTGAGCGACTTCTTCTTCAACATTTATTACGAACAAACATTATTGACGAGGCGAAATAGAATATAACTGAAACAGACGCGTTTCAACACGAATATTTTGGAAACTTATCACAGGGTTGTCAAAAGGAGAGTCTGGTTTGAGACGAGACAAAACTTTGAAAAAGACATTAATTTTCATTGACAAAACGACAACTTCTTTTGGACCTACTTCCGCAATCTAGTTATAAAATAACTGCATATATTTTTTTTGGGTTGAAAGATATACAATATCGAGCATACGTTCAACAGTTTTAATGAATTTATGAATCAATTATTATTATTTATTTTATTAAATAGATTAGTTAAGTTTATTTATTTCAATTAATGCATTTCGTTTGTTTCTATTATATTTTATTTTGTGATTATTATTTATTTTTAATTTATTTTATATCAATTACTTAGATAAAAGTTATTTTTGTTATAAGTTTGACATGTTATATGAATATATTTATTCATAGTTGAGATATTTTTGTTTGCACTTTTGTCGCTTCCTTTTAAACATGATGCTCCCATTCCACCTTAGGTTGGCTGGAAGAGATCTCCTTTAGAGATAAGTCCACCTTTGCTCACCATTGTTTGTGAACTGTTCTTTGTATGTGTGTTTATGTGTGCAATAAAGAATATATGAATATGAATTTATCATTACCAATTCCAATATTACAAAAAACGTATACTAATTTTTTACATCATTTATAGTTTGTCTATATTTATCTATTTATGAAATACAATTTTCTGCGGCCTTTTGAACAGTCTCATTTTAACTTACACAAGTTACACTTTCATTGCCAACCAAAACTTGTGACACTATCTAATTCTAAAGAAAAGTTTTAAAAAAATTAACTTCCGAATAAGTCAGTTCCGCGTGCGTGCAAAATAGATTAAAGGTATAATTTACAATATCTAGATATAAATCCATAACTTTAATTACATACAACTTCTGATCAAATAACTGACAATCCTGGTGTTCTTGTTGTATATTAAATCTGTTGAAACACCATCCTGTGACAACGAAATAGGTGTTGAGAAGTACGATGACAGGGTGTAGAAGAAACTCATTTTCATCTGTGTTGTTATATCGTGGGGATTTTCCAGGAGCAAGATAATGAAGACTTCTTTCAACATTTTTTTATATTACATAATAATTTATGTGCAGTGAATTGTTTTTTATTGTTTGTGCAATTTAGAAGTTAATAATAAATACATTTACATATCTCTTGCTCTGTAAGTAGTCACTTACTTCCCTGAATGCCGGGGTGTATGGATATCATTACAGCATAGGTTTCAAAACCTACCATGTAATGTTAACATTACAGCATAGGTTTTGGAATTTGAAAAAAGAACTGTCATACTCAGAAGAATTATTTTTTTTTCTCGGTATCGATTATTTACTCGAATCGGAATCGAGACAATTTATATTAGAATTAATGAAGATTTTATTTTAAAAATCGAACTATTTGTTTCGCAGTCACATCGTATGTTAGTTGAAATCGATTTAAAAATCAAACTGGCCAGCACGATTTGACGCGCTTGCGTGCCATAAAATCGTGAAGAGTAAAAAAGGCAGTCGAGTAGATAAGCGCGAAAGTAAATTTTTTTCGTGTTTTGGAGTTCTTTCTCAAAAGTTTTGAAAAATGTCAAGTGACGAAGACATGGATCTAACCCCCGATTTTATAAAAGAACAAGCAAAAACAGTTTTAGAAAATCTATTACCGCCGAACTCGAAGGAAAGATATGTAAAGGCATACGACGAATTTATGAAGTGGCGGTCAGAAAAAAAAGTTAAATCTCTTTCTGAAAGTGTTTTTATATCATATTTTAATGAATTATCTAAGAAGCTACAACCTTCCAGTTTATGGTGCTTTTATTCCATGCTAAAAGCTACAATGATGACAAAACATGACGTGAATTTGAAAGATTTTTCTAAACTTACTGCTTTCTTGAAAAGGCAGTCTGACGGCTTTAAAAGCAAGAAATCGAAGGTATTTACTGCAGAAGAAGTACAAAAATTCTTAAATGAAGCTCCGGATGAAATTTATTTAGCAATAAAGGTACGTATTTACTTGCCCTTTTTAATAAGTTACCAAAATATTTCATAAAAATATTATGCGGATTTGGTGCATATAATACAACTTATGTTTTTTTTACAGGTTGTTCTAATTTTTGGGATATCGGGTGCCTGCAGAACCGTGGAAATGACAAACTTGACAATAGAAAATGTAGAAAAACATAACAAATTACTACTCATAAAACTGCCTAACACGAAAACTAAAATTGACCGGTCATTTGTTGTGCATGAAGAATTTGCAAATTATGTTGAAAAATTTCAAGCTCTTCGGCCTGAAAACATGGATACAAATCGTTTTTTTTCTTAATTACAGTAAAGGAAAATGCCACAGACAAGTAATAGGAAAAAACAAATTTGCAGGCATGCCAAAGCAAATAGCCACATATTTAAAACTGAGTAACGTAGAGTTATACACCGGGCATAGCTCGTGCCCCAGCAGTAGGGACATAAAATGAGCTGATGATGATGATAGCTTTCGCAGAACATCAGCGACTCTATTGGCTGATTCTGGCGCCAACCTCACTCTGTTAAAAAGGCACGGCGGCTGGAAGTCCAGCAAAGTGGCCGAAGGTTATATCGAAGATTCGGTGGAAAACAAAAGCAAAATTACTTCTAAAATAACAGAAAATATAAACTTGAAATCGCCACGTCAAAGCACATCATCTGAGCCATTTTTCACTGAAGAAAATTGTACCAGTCAACTGCCGCCATTTACGATGCAAGAACCTCAAGTCACTCAAACTCAAGTCTTATCATCACAAACTCATACTCAAACTGTAAATATTCCTAAAAAGAACTTGACCATATCTTTTACAGATTGTTCTAATTTTACTATTAATTTTAATTAAATACACATGTTTCTCTTTAATAAATGTTCATACAAACCTGCTTTCTTGTTTTTTTCTTACCTCACAATCAATATGTAAAGCAGAGTGTTTATCTCGGGTGTAAGCATCAATTGCATACTCGGGCTAATTAGCGCCCTCGCTGCGCTCGGGCGCCAAAAACCTCGTATGCAATTGATGTCATACAGCCCTTGGTTAACAATCTACTATTATTTACGATACGGGACCAGTTTATAACTTTTGTATCTGCTATATGGTATATAAAAAATTAAAAAACCTTTTTAAAAACCAAGCTTTTATTTAGATGCGCTACGAGATTTAGGTAAGTACTCGTATTTACTTAGATTGGAATTTTGTATAGTTAAAATCAATCACATCAAGTAATTTAATTTTTTATGTTTATCTACGCAAATAAATCTGGCGAGAAGCTTTTGTATCATATAAATTTTGTAATGACGTTATAAGTTGTAGTAAAAGTTTATTTTTTTTCTTTTTAGCGCATTTAAATAAAAGCTTGTTTTTTAAAAATGTTTTTTACTTTTTATTTATTTTTTACTTTTTAGTTATCGTCGTTATATAGAGTGACTTCACTTTATTTTTCGAGTTATTCTCAGCAAGCTCTTTCATTTGATACCCATAATGTAGGAATGCATTAATAATAATTAGTCCGCCATCTTGGGTGTGCCGCCATGTTGGATTTAGAATGAGGTCACACAGTTAACCATGCATTATCATCCAAACTGAACGTGTATACAAAATTTCAGCTCAATCGGTTAAAGATATCTGCTTCAAAATTGAGTTACTAGCTTTAGAAGTCCGCCAAATTGGATTTAGAGTGACGTCACGTCACTTTATTTTTCGAGTTATTCCTTTCATTTGAAACCCATTGTAGGAATGCATTAAAAATAATTAGTCCGCCATCTTGGGTGTGCCGCCCTTTTGGATTTAGAATATTTAGAATGACGTCACACAATTAACCATGCATTGTCATCCGAACTGCACATGTATACAAAATTTCAGCTCAATCGGTTGAAGATATCTGCTTCAAAATTGAGTTGCAAGATTCCACCCGAACAAACATCAATATACATACATACACACATTGCAAGTTAAATGAAAGCTTGTAATAATATTAATGAAACTAAACTATGTTTGTATAGTATTTGTAGCTATGTATAGTCACGTTGAAACTGACTCCAAACATACCGTAAAATGGAGAATTTGCAGGTAGACAATAGTTACAATGTATACATGTAGTGGAATGTGGAACAATAAAGGTAGTAACGTCGCTTTAATACCAAATTACATTTTGTTAACTAACATAAATCAAAAATATAATGATTTTGTACAATCAAATTGATTTGCACTAATATTATAAATGCGAAAGTTTGTGTGTATGTGTGTGTGTATATTTGTTGCTTCTTCACGCTGCAACGGATGGCTGGATTTGGATGAAATTTGGCATACAGATAGTTTATTTTCTGGTAATCCAGAAAATAAACTATGTATTATATAGTATTATATGTGTTAATACACATATAATACTTTTTATCCCGAAATTCCTACGGGAACTACGCGGGTAAAACTGCGGGCGGCCGCTAGTTACTATTATAATACTCACTCGTCCTTTTTTTTTAATAGTAACTCTTTTAAAGGATATATTCTTTCTATCTATCCTTTCTATGATATCTCTCAAGGATACCTATATCATTTCAAAGCAAGTTCAAAGTTACTATTGATATTTTTATAACAGTAAAATATTAACCAAAATATGAACAAAGAAATATTTATTTAACAAACAAATTTTGTAACCAGTTCCTCAAGGGTTAGATGTTAGATGACACTTCAATATTTTGTATGCCAAATAAACTCCGCTGTCCAGTCCCGGATCGTAAATATAATTTTATGTGAAAACTAGAAACATATTACTGACAAAAAGTCCGTCATAGCGTCAGAAACAACGACGTCCGTCGCGCGAAGTGTTGATGGCTCGTACCACCTTGTCACTCTAATTTATAGCCATAATGGTCTACATGAAATGTTTTATAGTATAAAAAATAGTCCACCGACTTCATTAAACCACGAAATGACAAGGGGACTTTAAAAAAAATGAGCGTTATTAAAAAGAAAAGCATGTTGGATCTAAATTTAGGGTCCTTCCACGTCGCCGTGGGGATATTGTATGGTTCTTTCAACTTCTTTAATGTTTTAGATGACAACTAAAATTTACGGTTACCAATTCCTGAATATCAAAATTCGTTGAAGTAACATTTTTTTATACGGATCTACTACAGTATATATTAGCCAACATTACATGCTGTTCTGATCCCAAGGTACCAAGTAGCTAAAGTACTCGTATTATGGAAATCAGGTACAACGACGGTACCACAACCACCCAGACCCCGACACAATATCGAAAAGTTCGTTTTCGACATTGACCTTACCGGGAATCGAACCCGGGAACTCAGAGTTAGCGCCGCCCAAAGTCCGGCGTGCAAGCCACTCGGCTACGGAGTTCGTCTATAAGTATAAGTTATAGTGCCTTACAAATAAACAAAGAATAAGCTCCGAAGAGTTGTTCCGTGTTTTGTTTCTGTCATATAAACGTCATTTCAAATAAGAATAAAAGAGACAAAACACGGAATAACTATTTGGACCTTATTCTTTGTTTATTTTTAAGGCACATAAAGTATAGTATACGGAGAAGAAGAAAATGGGCAGTAACTTGATTCTACTTAATTTTTTAAAGGCATAAGAAAACCGCTCCTTAAAATAGTCTTCCTATTATTATGTTCAACGCTTAAAAATAAATAAATTCCACATTTATCTCAAACTAAATTCAATTGACGTT
Organism: Eudonia mercurella; assembly: GCA_963082485.1. NCBI lineage: Eukaryota > Metazoa > Arthropoda > Insecta > Lepidoptera > Crambidae > Eudonia > Eudonia mercurella. The sequence goes on along the minus strand of OY720035.1, from coordinate 12,083,581 downwards.
AGCACTAATTTAACTTTAGTAGAAATCAATAACTCGCAACTAAGACAGTGGCGCCGCGTCGCCGTCGTCAATGACGTTTGTACGGAGTACTAAGCAATGCCACGTGGCCCGCACACGACCCTAAACACGCAATATTTTGTCGAAACTATACTGTACACGCAATGTAACTGGGTTCTTAATTACTTAGTCATAATGATTCCATTTACCCACAGTTGAACATATTTTTTAAATAGGTAGTGACATAATATAATATAAAGATAATTTGCAACAAATCTTTCTAATCACCATCAGCGCTAATGATAATTATATTTATAACATCATTCTGTCTAGTATTAGCCATTGACGTAAATAAATGCAACTAACGATACTTTAACTACGTTTTTTAGCATTATTTCGAAGATTTTTTAATTTATTACAATCATTGATACTTACATTTTCTTCAGTTGTCAACTTTTTCTGAACAAAAACACCTACAGCGTGCTCAGTGATCGTGAGTAAACCAATCCACAATTTCAATCAATGCAGTGTTAGGCCCTGTGGCGCAACGGATAACGCGTCTGACTACGGATCAGAAGATTCCAGGTTCGAATCCTGGCAGGGTCGCGAACTTGGAAAATGTTTTATCATTTTTGCATATTTTATTTTTCATATATTACTACAATTTTTGTTATTTTACCTCCTTTTATTTAATTCATATATTTATGAATTTTAACTCTCGTAGTATCCTTGTACCTACTATTAATAATTGTAACTTTTACTTAACTAACTTTTATAATATTTACCAAGCATAATATCCTACCACTAACAGCGATAAACGGTCACCGCAGTAAATTGATATTGATCACCAATGATAAAAAGCAGCATTCGTGAAAAGAAATGCAAAAAATATAACTACCTAATATCTTGAGTCAACACAAGTGGATGGTTCACTAATATTTTAACACTCCATATTTTTAAGATAAGAACAATCGAAAAAGTGCTTTCCTCTGAACGTTGGAGAGTTTTGAAAATATAATATTTATGACCAGTTTTTTTGGCATCTTCTTTTATGTAGTCATGGACTAATAAAATAAGATAATGTTAATAGAAATACATATTTATTATTCGAGGAAGCCTACAGAAATATATTATATAACCATAACTATGATTGTTAGCAAAGTTAGAAAGAAAACTGTGGCCTGTAACACAGTTTTAACTTACACAGGTTGCAGGGAATTTACTTTTACTGTGTATATTGTTGTGACGAATAAAGATATTATTATTTAAAAACATATACATACATTTTTTATAACGATCAATCCTTCTTGTTTGCATGGAACACTCCATGCAAACTAGAAGAATTTGATGATTTGATGTTTGATCTGAGTGTAGATTACGCATTAAATATTTTAGATTAATATTTATAGATTTCGAAGTGTTATTTGGCATAATTTATGCAAACTATAATTATGTAAAATGTTAAATGATAAAATAAACAAAAACTTCAAAATTAGAATCAAGATCTTTTATTGTTTTAAATAAGAGAAAGACGATTTATTTACTACTCGCGGAAAGTTATCTTAACAACCTGACACACTACAAAACCATAAACAAGAAAGGTTCATGCTCTACGAGTGCCAAAACAAATATAATAACATAAATAACATCATCATCATCATCATCATCAGCTCATTTATGTCCCCACTGCTGGGGCACGAGCCTTCCCTATGAATGGTTAGGGAGAACGGGCCATGAACCACCACGCGGGCTCAGTACGGATTGGTGGTTGTTAACGACTGCTAATGCAGCCGGGACCAACGGCTTAACGTGCCTTCCGAAGCACGGAGGAGCTCGAGATGATAAATTTTTGGTTTGATGACCGGCCTTTGCGGAAGTTGCTTAACCTCAGCACTCGCAGACCGGGCGCGTTAACCACTGCGCCATCGAGCTCCTCTAATAACAATAGGTATACAAAACCGACAAAAACTTTTTTAAGGGTGAGTTCACACACAACGCACACGCGCGCCGTTTATCAGTCGCCCAATAGTTATTTCAGTGCGCGCTATCAGTCCGCGCCGCCGGGGTCAAGAGCGCGCCTTCCGCTTGATAAATTGATAACACGCGATAACACAACCGAAATCGACACAGCATCCCAACAAACCATCAATGTTTTTTTGTTCACGACAAAACGGCTATACAAAAACCGTAATCGCTGAAGGCATGGCACAGCATTTCTGTTACGATAAATTGCCTTTTTCAATATGTCAACTATGAGTCAGGTTGTCAGAGATAAGTATTATGTTTGTTAAGATTTCGATACCAAATATTTTATTAGCTTTTAGCCGGTCCGTGTTATGAGTTCGGCAAACATCCTGCAGGCGCTCAAATATTGGTTGATCTCGTCAGTTGTCATTCAGCGCTGTCCGGACGGACATGGCGGACACACGCTAAACACCTCCCTTGTGTAAACGCACCTTAAGGTATTCTAGTGGGTACTTCTTACATATGACACGGACATAATAGTAGATTAAACAAACCTTTGACAACGCCTTGACACAATTTTTGGGCTTATGTTGTTCGTTAAAACAATATACTCATAGCTGGACAATCAAAATTTCAAACCATTGTTCAGAGTTAACAATAAAAAAGGACAAATTAAAAAGTGTAAAAAAGTTGAACTCGTGACGAAAAAATTTACTGGTTGGGTATTACCTAGATTTTATTTTTTTACACACTAATAAATATTTAAAAAAACATATTCAAAGTTTAGAACTTGTTAAATTAAAATTTGAAAAAAAGGAAAAATTTCAAAAAATATTTTTTTTGAAAATTTATATCACTTTTTCCTTATCTAAAGAAATCATCCAAATGTTGTTTTCACACTACACGATAATCGATAACGGACAAGCGAGACGACATCGTCATTCCTATTTAATCTGACACTTGTGTCGTAATGGGGTGCGAATGCTAATCGAATGAGTTGCTTCGAAGCACTCGAAAGCCGGCACTTGACGCTCGCCCTGTCATGACGTGTTGTTACGAGGGAACATAATTTATTCGTCGCGATCGATGTTGTACTTACACTTCATTTTACTCAAAGTGTGAAACCACCTCTGTTCTGTTAGTTAGATTCAAAATTCAAATTCAAATTTATTTATTGCATGCCACATGTGTACATAGTGTACATAGTAATTAAATAAATAGGTACAAAAGGTGTTAAAATATACAATGTAGCGCCCTACGAGGCCCTTACGCGGTGTATGAGGCCCGTAAGGCCAACAGAGGGGAGTATAGATAATTTATGTACCTACTTCTATATTATAAATTTAAACATTAAAATGTTGTTTAAGATTTCGAGTAAACAGCATTTTCACCTTCAGTCTTATCATAACTTACCATCAGGTAAGGTTACCATAAAATTCAAAATTCAAAATCATTTATTCAATTACCTCTTATGAAGTCACTATGCCATCGTTTCATAAGTCTACACAGGGCAAGAGACCTTGAGTTGAAGACAGTGTGCTTATTTTATTAATATTATTTTCTAGTCGTTTATATTTCATGTGAGCAACATGTCTTTTAAAATATATACAATCGCCACAATTCGTATAAATTGCCATTATTATTTAAATGCTTAAAGCCACTTTAAGTTAAGCTCTATGTTAATGATTCATTAACCTTTGCCTCTATATGTTATTTAAGTCAACTTTCTAATGCATTTTGAGACAGTTCTTATAAAACCAAACATATTTTTTCCTTATAACTAAGAATAAATGAATGAAAAATAGCGCTCTAGTCTCGGTAACATCCCCTTTTCACCCGTAATGACTCCTACACACCCCAGGGGTTGACAACATAGCTGCGCTGCACCCTTCCTCTCTGTACAGGCACAGACAAGGATTATAGCAACATCTAAAGATAAGTTCCGTTTAATTGTGCGTTGCCATGTCGTTGTGTGATAAGAACAGACATCCGTCCGTCAAGAAAATTTCAAGGTTAAAAATAGGTGATAGAAATTGCAAATGTATGCTATAACATACCTAGTTGATAAAGCAGACATTGGCAAACAAAACAAAACAAAACAGATGACAAGCGCTAGTATTTTTAGACGGAATACTAAGCTAAAGTCACTTACTTTTATAAAATACATTATTTTGCTGTTGAACATTTTGCAGTAAAATGAAATAACGGTATGTTCGGTACGAGCGATATCAGACTTAACTACCGCAACGGACCGCTGAATAACCGTATATACTTATCGAATAGTGATCATGGAGTCTAATGCATCCTTTTTAATATGTGCTGTTGTGCGGTGCAGGTCAATCAATGTTTCTTGTCTTACTTAATGAGAGAAATAGTTTACTCGATCCAGTAAAATTACACGGTAAGTAAAGAGGCATAAAAACTTGTTTGTATTTATATTTGTTGGTAACTAAGCCCGCTTTTGATTTCAATTTTACCTATGGTATGTGAAGATGAGGTCAAAATGGGGCATGCGGACCAAGAACATAAATGCCGGTACACTCTGATATTGCAAACTGTTGTGAAGCTTCAAGATCGGCAACATGCACGTTACCCTAGGTGTCCGAAGCATTCATAGGCTGCTGTGACCATAAGGCGGGCTCGTATACTCGTTGCTAGGCTCAGTAATCTAAAAGAGTGATAGATTATTGGTTTTGAGACTGCAATTGCTTGTGTAGTGCGTGTACTCCACGTCGCCGTCGACGTCATGCCATGACGCCATTCTATGGTAAACGACACTAATAGACACTCGACAGTGTTAGCATTGCAGTGTGTGTAGGTATATACACAATTATGACCTCTAATTGAACGATATAAGGAACAAGATATATATAAACTCATCAAGGTCAACATTGTCAGCTTCATATTTACAAGAACTTACTCGAAGTACGGGTGGTATGGTTATCACTAGGTAACCGTAAAACAGATTTTAACTATAAGAGTCGGAAGGCGATACAGAGTGCCTAGTGTGAGTTTTATTTACTATCCGTGTTCGCGCCAGAAACGCGACGGTACACTCATTCAAATAAAAGCTACGCTGCACAAGTCGACGACGGAGCTAGTGTACTGACGGACCACGCGACCTTTACTCAGCTGCATAGACGTGCAGTGTGCATTGAATCATTCAATTCTCTCCGATCGGCCCGCCCGTGAAGTCGCTAATACCATCAGCTCTCCGCTCCAGAACCTTCTAGAACTACTCGTGAATTGCCTACCGGCCGGTACACCCCTTCATAAAGTGCGCGTGCGCGTGTGTGTGTGTGCGCGAAATAAGCGCACACACACACTCTCTTCTCACTCACTTCTACCAGCATCAGCTCTATCTCCACGGCAGTCGTGCCGTGGCCACGCCGTCAACGCCAGCTCGCCAAGTAAGTCCGAAACATTATTCATCATCCATCCATCCTCAGCTCCCTATTCCTCCCCAATATGCCCAAGTCGCTGTATCGGCACTGCCTTCCCAGCAGCCGATACAATCCGTATTCATTCGATTACGTTTACGAAAACGAAAATTAGTATGTCATTGAAGTAGCGCCTCCCTGGGACATACAAGGAGAGTTAAAATTTTGCCATACAAATCGTTCGTTTTCGTTAACGTGATAGAATGGCGAATAAAACTCGCACTAGGTACCCTGTTAATTTCATTTGCGAGTATCCATCACAAATTCGTTTGACCTAGCAACGTGTGAAGCTGTATTTTGACGCACCGACGCTGTATGTAAACCACTGCAACCACCCTACGAAGGCCTATATCAAGTACTAGCTGTGCCCTGCGGTTTCACCCGCGTTAATTAGCGACTGTTCCACTCCTATTAGTCATAGCGTGATGTAATAGCCTATAGCCTTCCTCAATAAATGTACTATTCAACACAAAAATAATTGTTCAATTCGAACCAGTAGTTCCTGAGATTAGCGCGTTCAAACAAACAAACAAACAAACAAACAAACAAACAAACAAACAAACAAACAAACAAACAAACAAACTCTTCAGCTTTATAATATTAGTATAGATTAAAACGCAACAACAGCAAGTTCTACGAAATCTAGCTTCCCGATTTTTCTTTTTTTTTCTTTATCTTTCTTTGTCCATGTGTTGTATGACAAATGACAAATGGCAGATGACTCCATACCAGTTGATGTAACTGGAAATGGAACTCTTGACGCGAAGACAACTGGCTGGTGTAGCGTCAAAACATCGCAGCATCAGTTTCCCCTCTTTATTGTTTTAAAGGCTTTTTTTATTGAATGAATATGTCAGCATCGTCATAACTTATCAGATTATTTATAAATAAGTAATAAGTACTATGATAAACATAGGTAAGTAGACTGAAGTTGGAAACGGTTTCCACGAAATAAACTTGAAGTGCTTCACGATAATGCTGCTGGCATTAGTACCAAGGCAGAAGCCGTAGATAACTCAGCGATAGCTTGAGACATGCTTAAAGTAATACTTTCATAATCTCCATGTTACTTTGTTTTCTGTGTCAGTATTTACAGCTCAGGCGACTTACAACGGAACGCATCTTTGCTTATTACATTGCGTTCTTGCTGTTATTGTTATCTATACCTTTCTAGCATAGCGCGGAATGTACAAAGAAAACGGGTATCACGTTATAAGTCGCTAGTGATCGTAGCCTCACACTGCACGATAGACTCCGCGACAACAAATTGGACAGCAATATCACAAAATAAAGAGACTGCAAAAGCTGATCTTCATAGAAACAAGCTCAAGCAACGCACACGTCTCGGTAGGTATCTCGCGACAGCTGCGCTCGGACTGTTGTGAACTATTCCGAGATTCCGTGTCAGAGAGAGGGTCTATGTGTAAGAATTAATAAGAATAAGAATACATTTATTTTCTGTATAAAACTTTGTCTCGATATACATCAAACTTATAAAATATCATTTATTTACATTATAATGAGATACCAACGTAGTGCAGGACGCCCTCAGTCTAGGTGGAGCGACGATCTTCGCAAAGTAGCTGGCAAGAGCTGGATGAGAGTAGCCGCGGATCGTGCTCGGTGGCGTGCACTTGGAGAGGCCTATGTCCAGCTGTGGACTAGTATAGGCTGATGATGATAATGATGAGATATAACTATACGTACTAAATATGATATTGTAAAGTTTTAATATTAAGGTTAGTAGTGCAAAATAATCTAAATATATCTATCTAATACCTTTAAACGAGCAATTCTTGTATAAGTATATATAATCTGAATCTCGGAAACGGCTAAAACGATTTTTATCAAATTTTGCATGCAGGGGGTTTTGGGGGCGATAAATCGATCTAGCGTCGTTTTATCCGTAAAAAAATACCTCGGTCGGTCATCCAGGTCCAGATACCTAAATTAAGTAAATTTCTTTACCCGTATCTTAGGCATCTATTTGGTGAAAGTAGGTTAGTGCTAACTTAACGTTTAATTACGTGTGCGTTGCTTGATCGCGGTATGTATAAGCTTACCTTCCAGGGTTCTCTTTATTTTGTGACCATAAGTTGTCTGTCCATTTTGTTATCGAGCAGCAGCTCACACTACAACCAAAATCAAGTGGTTGATTGCCTGACTGACTGGTTGATTTTTGAGAACAAAGTTTTGCTTCCATATTTTACTCGCTCAACGGTTGGACCTAAGCCCCAACGGTTGAGCGGCGCGTGGCGGGCGGTCGCCACTGCCGGCGCGTGTCCGCTATCAGGAAATGCATTAATCAACTAAGTGCTTTTATGGAATAAAAATTGATGGAAACACGCTATACATGTACACTACCGATATTTGAAACCACACAACATTAGTACGCAAACCTCGTCAGTAAGTTGAATTGTTGTTTGAACCTATTTCATTGAATATTTAAACGTATGACAATTATTAACATGGTATTGTAAGTTATATTGAGACTAACTGGTTTACTAACAAATATGAATTGTAATTGAAACCTTTCTCAAAAAAAAAATTTTTTTTATTATTATATCATCAAAATAAAAAAATATTAAGTATATTACTTACCAAAACTGTCAATGATTTATGTAGAAAACTATTCATCATCATCATTATCATCTCAGCCAAAAGACGTCTATTGCTAGACAAAGGCCTTCCCCAAGGATCTCTATATATTTTTATATATCTCCATATATAAAATATAGTATAAGCTAAAATAATATTTAGACTATTTTACTCCACCTATTCTGTGAGAAATAACAAGTCTGATAAGTGATCGAATATCTTTTTATTCTCACAATCTTGTAGTATTGACGATAACGATATGTACCCACAAGTAACTTTGGACGGAAATTCACACGCACTTCCGGTGGCGCACGCGTTTCCTTTTCCGGTGCTGTATTACGGTAGCGCGCTGTGTGGGAAAGCCTTATTGATTTTTTCACAAAACTTTTAACAACTGCGCACTGTACACCACTACGAAATGAATGTAATGTACGAAATTAAACAGTAAGTTTAGTTTTTCATATCAAACTAGTTGTAAATATAAAGCTTTAAGTTGTGTTTTTTTAATAATCAATGTTAATTAAAATAATAATTGGTTATATAATAGTGTTTACAGTAAGAAATAAAAACGAAAATATATTATGGGTCTTATTAAACCAATTAACTTACCTACACAACTACACGTAAATACTTATCAAAAGAAGAATATAAAAATTACAATAAAAAGATATCGTTATTATTAGTAACTGTATCCGCTTTAGCTGCTGCAGTTTCAATTTCAATTTAAATAGTCAAAAAGTTTTATGAAAGTTTTGAAAAAATTTCTCCGAGCGGGATTCGAACCCGCACCCCATAACATACAGGGTCGGCTTAGGTGTCATGGGGTGCGTGGAAAATCTTGTCGTAGATTTTTTATGACTTTCAAATTGTAATTCGTTCGCAACTTTGCGTAAAATTATGGATAATCCAGTTTATCAAGAGTTGTTTGCAAAACCCGGTGCACTTGTTTCTTATGCTTGTTTCTTATCAGAAAAGTTAGTATAGATTTACATAATTATCATTTTACTTTATTTCTTTTTTAAATTGCACTGGAAACCACCAAATTTTTTTTATGTATTATTATAAATAAATAAATAAAAAAATAAAAAAGCGTTTATTTTCTCTACACAATAAGGAGTTACAAAAGGCCTAAAATATACTATTTAGATACATTGCATCCTATCATTTGTGAGAGACTGGTGCCTGAAATAGGTTTCGTCAGAAACGTGCAAATACAGGTCAGCAGGACCCCCCTCGCGGACATAGACAGAATATAACTAATGGCAACATGAGTAAATAAGATGTAAAGAGGCGAAAAAAAAAAAAAAAAACAAAGACAGATGATTTAGGATCTAGTAGTCCTGACCACAAAAGAAGTCAAAAAATAAGTCAAACCCTAAATTGACAATTTATAAAAATAAATTTTTTTTTTTTTTTTTAGTAAAAACTAAATATAAACTAAGGTAAGACTGCAGAATTTCCCAACCTACGTAGTGCGTATTGATATGGAGCGTATACGATTTAGCGTATGTGTGAGTGAATTTGAGTGAGTGTGAGAGAGTGTTAGTGAGTGTAAGTGAATGTGAGAATGAGAAGTGGTCTGTGTGGATAGATGTGAAACTAAATCTTTTTTTTTTTTGTTTTATTATATTTAGAATTATACTTATTTTAGAATCAAATTATGGAATATATTTTATAAGTTAAAAGTATGTTATTTAGTCTGAAATTTAGACCGGGGGAATGAGTAATTCCTCAGTTGTTTTATAGTCTAGTATTTTAAGATACTTTGAGACAGTTACCTTACAGACAGATTTTGGGAGCGGATAAATGTTTAGTGCCCGGTTTAATTTGTTGTACAAGTAACAGCCAAGAAAACAGAAAAAGTTGTGGGAAGAGGCGGTTCTAAAACGTTGGAGAGAACAAACTCTATCTTTCCTCCGTTTGTGCCCTAGTAATAGCGGGTCGTACTGCAGCTCTGAGTGCTTCTTTAGGACAGTATGTAGAATGAAAGACTGTCTAACTGAGAGTACGTCCCAGTCCCTATAAAGATCAACAGTTGGGTAGCGAAAAGGTAGACCTGCAGCAACTTTTAAGATCGTACGTTGAGCTCTTTCAGCTTGTAGCAGATGGTATTTAGCGACCCCTCCCCATGCAGAAATACAGTAGTCCACAAGCGATTGACATAAGGCATAGTATACAGTCTTGATCACACGACGATCCGCTATATGCTGGAGAGTTTTGAAAATAAAAATGAGTTTACGGAGCCGAGCTACAAGGGTGTCAATGTGCGGTTTGAAAGAAAGGGTCTGATCAATAACTACTCCCAGGTATTTAACGGTGCTAGTTCTAGTGAGGTTGGGACAGTGACACATAGAGGGGTTTGGGGCACAGTTGTGGGCCGAAAGGAACAGGGACTCAGGAGGTAGATGATCAGAGCGTAAGGCAAATGTAATATAGTTCGTTTTGGTGACGTTAAGAGTAAGCACATTATGATTCAGCCATTCACTTACTATATTGAACCCCTGTTGGGCAGAACAAAATACTTCCTGCCAAGACATCCCAGTAAAGAATAAGGCAGAGTCATCGGCGAACGTAAATATTTTTCCACTTTGGAGAGTTAGGTTGCAGAGGTCGTTGATATAGACTAGAAACAAGGTTGGACCAATTATGCTGCCCTGCGGCACACCGTACGTAACCGCAGCCTCATCACTCGTCCAATCATCAATTTTTACTCTCTGAGACCTGTTAGCTAAGTAATCTTCAAACAGTTTGAGAGTAAGGCCACGCACTCCGATGTTTTCTAATTTTACCACTAGGTGAGGAATTGACACCGTGTCAAAAGCCTTGGCCAGATCAAGGAACACCGTCAGGCACTTATTTCTTCCATCAAGGGAGGTTATAATAGAGCTAACAAGATCATGGACGGCGTCGTTGGTTGATTTGGCACGTCGAAAGCCGTACTGGGAAGTCGAAAGAAAGTTGTTAGATTCTAGGTAATTAATCAGTCTTTCATTCATCACACGCTCTAGGATTTTAGAGAGCGTGGGTAAAATGGAAATAGGCCTGTAATTATTTACACAATCCTTCCCGCGCTTTTATGAACTGGTTTGATAAGAGCCACTTTGAAAACAGACGGAAAAACTCCTGTTGATATGGAGAGATTTATCATATGGGTGATTGGAATAACAAGAGATGGCGCATATCTTTTGACGATTTTAGTAGATATCAAATCTACTCCCACTGCACATTTGTCTTTGAGACTACTAATAAGGTCAGCAGTTTCCATTTCATCAACTGGAGCCATTACAAACGACGAAAAAGAAGAGTCCGAGGGCAGTGAGCTGGCATGACGAGTTATGAGGTTATTACTGATGATGTTTTCGGCTAGTTTTCGTCCTATATTTGCGAAAAAGCTGTTCACATCATCCACGCTTTTCTGAGGATCACTTGGGGTAAGAAGTGAGGATGAACGATCGACTATTCTATTAGAACCACTTATTTTTTTTACGACCTGCCAAAGATCTTTTTTATTGTCACGTGCCCTTTCAATCGCACATTTTTCATAAGACCTTTTGGCTTTTTTGAGGACCGATGTACAAAAATTCCTATAACGTTTATAAGTAGTCATGAGGATTTCATTTGTAGGGTCTCTTTTAGATTTTTTATACAAGTTGTCCCTATTCCTCATACAACGTAAAAGTCCTTTAGTTATCCAGGGTTTACTGATAAATTGCCTTTTTGGAGTTTTCCTAAAGGTGGAGCTTTTTTTAATAGCCGTGCTTAAGTATCCTACCAGAAGTTTAGCCGCAAGGTTAGCATCATTGCAATTTAGGATAGGGCTAAAGTCCATATTTTGAATTATATTATCCAGATTAATGAAATCAATATAATGAGACTGTTTATTTAGAGAAAATATTTTTGTGTTTAATTTAAGACATTATAATATTGTATAGTAAAAATAATTTTTATTTTATAACCGATCAATAATCCATTTCGGCTTATGTACGTATAGATTATATTTTAATATTTTAAATTTGACAATTGTTACCTACTAATTTTAATAATTTTATTAATTTATTTTATAGTTGAAATGAAGCAACTTTTACGGATCTAATTTTACTTATAGTATTATTTTTAAATTAATTTCAATGTTTTTTTTAAATAATGTATTATTGTATTGCAATGATGTATATGTACATATACGTAATAAATCATTCTATTCTATTCTATGTATAAGACAATCATCCTATCAGATGCGTGCGCTGTGATAACGATGCAATTTCAAGGACATACCGTTCTGACTCGTCTACTAGGTATTTTTAGAAGTTGATCATTGATCGATCACCTTATCGTTGGCAAACAATTATACAAATAACGACAACTAATTAGCTCGTGCGTGACATGCAACAGAAATGTTCGCATCACTCCGTCGAACAACATTCGCGGCGTACATTAAGCGTGTTTAAATTGTTTTTGGCCGTAGTACGTAACTGTATACGCATACCTCAAGTTATTAGCATCGTGTTTTGGCACCAGTAATGATCGCGACTTCTTACAACAGTAAACAGTTGTAATCATTACTTGCTCCCGTTAAGGTTGAGGCTCTGTGACGCGCGTGACAAGCAAAAAACCGCGGCCACTACTTGCTAAGATGTACTGTTACGCTTTTTAAATGGTAACAGCTGCATAATTAGCATGCAAATATAGAAAGAAAGAAATTGTGAACCACACAAAAAATAACACGGAAAAAAACTTACACACAGATTAAAAACTGTAATGTAGGTATATACAGGCTGTTTGGTAATACCTGTATAATCCCGAATTCGGCAGATGGGGCACTGTTCATAGAACCCTGGAAAATTAAGAACATAACTGTAAAGCACCACATGGCCGAGATAATGAGGTTCTTTGTTACTCAGTAAAACTGTAAAGTGACAACCCTATGTCAAGCTGATACGTTGTTCTTGGTAGTCAATACCTCATGGTTAAACATAAACAGAAGTCGAAACTTTGCAGGAATTAACAAAAAAATGTAATAAAATAAATTTTAGTTTTTTGATGGAAAAGTAAATCTACGTAAATATGATTTTGCATGTTATCACAGTGTTCTTTATACTTGGTTGCATGGCAATGTTTCGGGAATATACACCTGTTACCAAACACCCTGTATTGTGCGTTTAATGATATTTTATTTATATCACTAAAATTTTTGTCTCACCCTTATTGCACGTATCTCTGTTTATAGAGTGGTCTATGGTTGACTGGTAGATAATGCCTCAGGCATTAATAAGTCCGCCATGTTAATATATGTTGCAAAATTTTTAAATAAATAAATAAAAACTACCTTCTAAAAACATGATACCTGCAACAAGTTAATTTAAATTTTATATTACGTGTAACATTTTGCCGTTTAAAAAGATATCGACTTCAATCAATATTGTGTTGTAATCGATGACGCGTATCATAGAGCGGGCGTGGCGTGCTCCCCCTATACAAAGGTTGCAGATCTAAAAAGGGTTAGCTCATCTCCGCTCCACTCTGGATGGTCTTAAAATAAAAGGATAAGTAGCGTAACATCCTATTCTAAAAAACCTAGAACTTAAGGGCACAAACCAAAAATCATCTTAAGACTACTTATGTTTTTAATAAGTATTTAAACTTATTTTTTATAAATTTAAAATATGCATTGATTACCTCGATGGCGCAGCCATAATGTTCTCTGTCATCAGAAAAGTGATCAAATTTAAATAGCTCTTCCGTGCTTCGGAAGTCGCTAGTCTACCAACAACCTATATTAAGCCAGTGTGAAATGATATGATATCTCCTCAGTCGAGGAGACCTACCTACCTACCTTTATATTTATAATACATTCTCTAAGGAATTATTAACTCTATAAAAATAATTTACATCACATGAAATGCGTTGAAAGTATCAAGAGTCACTGGCACTAAACATTACCGTGATGTAAGTATGTTTATAAAAACCGGCCAAGTGCGTGTCGGGCCACGCGCAGTGTAGGGTTCCGTTGCCCATCTCAATCCCAGCCCAGCCAAATGTTTGTTAGAGTCTAACAAAATTTTGCACTTTAAAGCTTAATAGTTTAGAAACGGATGCCTCAATCAAAAAACTGTTTCAACAAATCCGCAATATTTTTTAAATTGCTATTCAACGACAGCCCACACTATGGGGTAGACAAGAAAAAAATATTACATCCCCACTTCACGTGTAGGGGAGGTAACCTAAAAATAATTTTTAAAATTTGATTTCACCACTTTGTCGGCGTGATTAATATGTATCATCATCATCATCATCATCATCGGCCTATCTTAGTCCACTGCTGGACATAGGCCTCCAATATGTATATCATAATATGTATATCCATAAAATGTTCAAAATGATTTTTAAAGCAAATTTTAATGACGGTAGTTGTTGACATTGAATGGGCGCCTTTGGCTTACAAAGTAAAAAGTGTTGAATAATTTCGGCGGGCTGGTTAGAACCACGATAGCTCAATTGGAAGAGCACCTGACCCGGAATGTCAGAAGGGTGCAGATTCAAATCCTGCTCGTGGAAATTTTTTCAACATTTGTGTTTATGTATATCCATGCCAAATTACAGCTTTAATTTGCTAGGCTTTGCTAGCTAGGCTGGGAACAGAAAGACAGACATACAGACGGACATGGCGAAACTATAAGGGTTCCTTGTTGACTACGGAACCCTAAAAAAGGGAAAAACACCAGCGAAAATAATTTACTTATTGAAAGTCTTAAATTATTTCAATTGCTCAGCAAGTTGCAAGTCGGCACGCTTTGTACAGAAAATAAAAGAAACTCGACACATTTTTGATGTACGAGTAATCATTTTCTAATAGAGGTTCTTATTCGTAAAATCATGATGACATCGCGACACATAGGCAAAGTATTGAAATCAACCAACTTGCATCCTTCAGGAACATAAATACGATCCACTTCAACTGAAACAAGCAAGGTTGTTCTCATAAAATACTTAATAGGGAAAAAACATGGCCAGCACCATTTTTATATAGAATACCAATGTTTCCTTAACCGTTTTATATTCCATAAAAATATGAAAACAATTTTACAATTCCTTTGATATATGTTGTTCAATATTGGCCCTTATTTTGAAGGTGGTAAAGTTTACGTGCACGTTACGTTGCGCATAATGTAGACCGCCGGCTTGTACATTATGCGCAAAGAGAGCTTACATCGTTTTCCACTCGGTTCGGATCGGCTAAATTACGCAAAACGTGATCGAAATGCACAAATATCCAACACGCCAACCCTCCGACGGTTGTGATGAATATATGTACATATCTACAAACTGTAGATATTTATTGATTGTGAGTACAGGGTTGGTAGACACACTTGAGTTGCTTGTGTTGTGGCACACTTGAATTCAGCAAACTTTTAATTTAGCTAAATGTAATTAACAGTAAAATTAAAACAATTTCTTGGGGTCAACACAAGTTATGATAGCTATCCTTTATATAGGTAACTAATTGAGGTTTAAGATCTTTATTCTTATTTCTTAATTACAAAAATTCTAGCTTATTATGAGAAAATAAAAATTAATAGTAAACGATATTTCAAAGATACGGTTCAATCGGTAACGTACGCTAGCGTTATTTTAAAAATTGTCAGAAAGTTATTGTTTTCTTAAGTCTTAAAAAAAACACTTTTTTACGGATTTACTTGCGTTTTCTTATAATTATTTTTTATCCTGATGACGTTTCAACCCTTTACAAGGTTTGTGGTCCTCAGGAGGCAATATCAATTTCTTTCATTTTCTGGCAGCTGACAAAACGGCACTTTACTCGAGATAGAACTCATACATCAGTCTTTAAAAGAGCTTAGCTTCATTTTCGAAAAAAAAACACATATATCTACACCATTTATTGCATTACAGAATTTCGTTAACAACCAAAACTATCGGCTGTCACGGCAATTAAGCAAATTAATCTAATGTAGTCACTACAATATACAAATCACGGGAGCCCTTACAAGTCAGCCGGCTGTCCCTCGGCAATCTAATAAAAAGGTTTCATAGAGATTAGTTAGTACATCGAACTTGAATGGTAATAGCCCCCTCCCCTCTATGGGAGCGCACGTGCGTGTATTGCAATCGATGAAGATCCTTACTTTTTTGGTTTCGCTCTAGGATACATATCGCTGCCAAGAACGTATCGTATTAGGTATAGAAGAACAGCTTCCATAGTAACTGTCAAAAGGTCAACCAACTTTGGAACAGAATAAGAGCATGAAGTTGTTGTGTATGTTGCGTACGCCTCAGTGGATACGTGAAGTACGACAACTGAGTTACACTGGTATAAAGAAATCATTGTTATGTACATACACTGTTTTTATTGCCATCACCAAAAATTACCATTATATTCTTAAAAAGCTTTTATTTCTGGTTGCTTTTAGAATTAGAGTTGTTTACTCGTCTCACCTTATTTTGGAATCCTAATCATTAATAATTAAGAAAAAAATATTTTTCTACATTTGGTTTTCTTATAAACAATAATAAATCATTATTTGTTATCGCGTCTGTAGTCCATGTCGAGTTAAAGTACTGTCATGTGTTTTTCTTCATAAAAATATACAACTAGTAAGCATTCTGTCTGTCAATGCTCTTAAGCAAACAGGGTTGCAGCAAGGCGAGGGTCCTGATTGAGTTACATGACACGCGCGGGCCAATTTGCAATGAGACATCGCCCTACGAACCATCAGTGAAATTGCATTAGACCTAATTAAATAGACGATAGAAAAACATGTAGCTTTATTTTGTTTATCACCCCACCGTGTGATCAGACGATGGATGTTCTATTCAAATTTTATTCAAAACATAATACCTCAGCCTTATATGAATTAAAAGGAAATAAAGAACGCTCTTGCCAGGTTAGGCTTATAAACTGCGCATATGAAAGAAGAAGAATATATAATTTGATCAACATTACGTACCTACCTAGTTATTATGTGATTCTACTGCTGAAGGCTAGAAACTTACTGCTACTCTTACACAATTAATGCCTAACAAAACTGCACTAAAAACGACTGAGTGAGAAAAAGTTAAGCAGTGACTTTATCCCACTCAATAATCATCGAACAGTTTATACAATATCGTAAAAAGTTTTCATCGCTTAAAACTAATCATAACACAACGAGCGTTATAAACAAACATTCTGTCAGAATAACAATAAAATATTCGACGCATCGAAACGCGAGAGCTTCTCTCAACGACCCGATTGTGTATCTTTCGCAAACAATAACATAAGAATCTTTTTAACACGTCATAGAGCCACGGTTTATGTTAGTGGTCGCTCATCGAGGCGAATAATTCGACTTGTTGAGAAAATACTAACACGTGCGCGCGCGCAGCTTGCGTGGCGCAAGCGAGAGTTGAGAGTTATTTTCGAAGATACTTACTTTTACATCATTATTCCGTTTAGGATTTAGTGTAGTGCTAAGATAGACTCCATTGAATAGTATATGTTTATCATACTGATTCTCGTGATTTTTCTATAGTCAAACTGTATATTATTATAAAAGTTGTATATATCGTAGGATAATTGGCAAAATGGGATGTTTGCTACGAAAGCTACACCTACATATCATCCGCTAAAGAACTGGCATAAGCTAACACAAGACAAATTCTGTTCTTTGCAGTAGGACATGAATGTATTCAACGATAGTCATATAATTGCTACAGGTAATTTTATATTTTGAGAAAAACTTACAAATAAACAAAGAATAAGGTCCGAATAGTTATTCCGTGTTTTGTTCCTGTCATGTAAACGACATTTCAAATTAGAGTAAAAGAGACAAAACATGGAATAACTATTCGGAGCTTATTCTTTGTTTATTTGTAAGGGTAAAGCTTTTAAGTCAACTCTTGATTTTTGGTTTGAGACAGTTCTTTGGCGGTTGTGCTAATTATAGTAGAAGTTAGTTCTGCTATATTTTTGTTTTGTAATGGCATGGCACGGTATGTAATTTTTTTGCAGACCCAATCGTGGGAGGTCACTAGTGTTCTTATAAAATCCTCGGTGAAGTAAAGCTTGTACCACACCGCTACCCAAGCAGAGCGGCGGCCGGCGCGGCGCCGCAGATATAATCTGGCATGAATAATGTGAGCTAGCGCCTAGGCGCGCGCGCAGCTCATGTATGAGGCTCGTACAAATAATGGCAGAAATATATTCCCATAGTTTGTTATAATAATATAAACAAACTTTCATATAATGGTGTTTCGAGATGACTTTGGTTTCTTAGTCCTGAATTATCTGCGTATAGTTTGTTTAAGTTTATAATAATAAGCAAATGTTTGCAAGTGTGAGATTTGTCATTACATGAGCGGTAATTCGCTTTTACTAATTAACTGATTACTTATCAAATAATGGGTATAAAGCCTATACAAGCTTGTACTCGTATAGTGTATAAATTTCTTACAATTTATCAGTACACTGTCTCTGTCAACACCAAAACAAAGTTTATCTCATCAAATTAAGTGTTTAAAAAAAGCGTTTATATATCTGCGATAGTAACTGTGATTGTATTAATAAGATTGTTAAGATTGTTTTGATTAACCAAAATGATATTGTTCCTAACAAGATACATTATTGACATATGTATGCATTGTAATATAGTAATTTTATTATTTTGTTTTTCGGACCATTTGTAGCGTCTTGTTACGAATGTTAACGCACCATTAGTAACATTTTACTTTATATGTATTTTGGTGGACGTCAAAATGAATATTTTATTTCTATAAGAAACTAAAAGTTTTTATTGAATTTACACTTTTGCTGTACTTTTATTTCTTTTACAGTGGAATGCGCGAGTGGCACTGATGTGCAGATAAATCACCGACCTACACCACAAGACGCGGAGCTTTGTGACTCACTCGGAAATCAATGGCTAATTAATTAATTCCAATCTTAAAGTTCATTATAATAGTAGCAAGTATAAATACTTATACAGACGTGATGAGATTTAATTGTACAAAATTATTGATGAACTCGTTTGAGATATTAATATTTATTGGCACGAAGTTCATAACTAACTACTTATACGAGTATATCCCACTGTTTAAGACCTTAGTTATGTAATATCCTTACTTGTGCCTTTATGCCAGAGGTAAAATATGTTGTTTCGTACACATTAGGTAAAGATTTCGGGTATTGAGCTTATTATACCTTTGTAACTTCGTATTCTATCGTAACTTACTATTTACTCACTTATTATTTCAGGTAAGATGGACATGATCATTGGCACATGTACGCTTTTTAGGATCGGATCCTATCAATAATATAAACCAAACAGCATAGAGTATTCCCGTTCCCCCTACGGTGGGGTCATAAGCTGGTAATGGTCTTCTTCAAAGATTCATTACTTAAAGCTTTTATTATGGAACACAAAGTTGTTTAACGTATCGAAGTTTTTCCATTGGTTTGGAAAGTTCGTGCGTCAACGATATAAGTCACTTTCTACAATTGTCACAGCAATTGTTGGCGCAGCGGGTCTCAGATAAATCAAGACCCGATATACGAGTACGGCGTCGGTGACGCGTGTGACTCATCTTCGAAACAAATGAACCAGTTGCAATTAATTATCATGTCATTTTATTTATGTATCAGGCGATTGTCTTTTGATTCTCGTTTGGTTCGAACGCATGCGTTTGTGACATTTTGAGTTTGAGGTCAGCTGTTTTTGTTTTATCGTCATCGTCATAATCGATCTGTTTTGTTTCAGTTGCCTTAAAAATAAACGTAAGTTAGTATTATATTTATTTACAATCATCATTGCACAGTTTCTTTGTAAAAAATATTCTGAAAATCGAAAACCTACCATCGTATTAGTTATTCTAAGAAATATCGACAACGGCACGGTAAAATTATATTTGAACCGAGCTTAAACCATGTTAGCAGTCATTGCTGATCCTCATCGCAATCCCATCGATTTGAAACATGGCTTTATTTATAAGCATCGACTATTAATTCGATGTAATACAAAGTCGTACAATTTCCATGACTAATACTGGACAGCGGTTCTCCGACAGCCACTTTCAATTACCACGGAGCCAGTGTGAACACTACTTGATGAGCGCCAAGTGACGCTTATGTGGATTGGATAAGGTTTATAGTCATTTGTTTAGTGTTAGAATAGTTGTTCGATGGTGGTTTGTGTGCGCAAGTGGAGCGCAGCTGTTGACGAGCAGACAACAGTTGGTGACGGCGTTTGTCTAGCGCGCCCGCAACAGCCGCGTCCGTATTAATTAAATTCGACTATTTTTCACGAAACACGCGATAAACAACGCATCCATCAAATTGTACCCTTTAATGCTATTTGTGAAGGATAATAAGAAGACTTCTGTTAACTAATTAAATGGTGTTGTAATCGCGAAATTAAACTAATAGGTTATCAGCTAATAAGTGAAATTAACGATTGGACCATTTAGGTGTGATGTAACCGAAAGTTATGATCTCTTTATCTCATAGCGCTTTATCCACCGCTCTTCAACTAACTCAATGATGCAATGTCATTTTTGTTAATAAACGATAGAGACAGTTTCAGTTTTAAATTAGGTTTTACAATTTCAGAAAAGAGGTTTGATTTCGATACGGTTTTGTTGGTAATAGGGCTTTTTCTGAGTTCGCGCTTACCTGTTTTGGTATAAAAATAGAAAATACCAAGACTCAAAACGTCTCCAAAAACCATTTGTTGTGGTTTAAATGCAATTTTGACTTTCTACAAATCTGTAGCGCAACGAAACGGACACTACAGATAGATAGATACATAAATACGTTATTGATTTACACGCAGATTAGAAAAAAACTTACACATAATAAAAACAACAACATGAAGTAACATAGCATGACATTCTTTACATATAATAATTCAATTGCAATTTTTTTTTTTTTTTTTCTTTTTCATTTTTGTATTGTACGTACGAAAAGTATGAAAGAAAATGACTATATTGTTTTCAATATCGTCATTTTCTTTCATACTTTTCGTTGGTAAAAATCGTAAAATTGTTAGGAAAAATAAACCTAAAGCTATTTGCGTTAAGAGTCAAGTGTGAAGTGATAAGTGTGCAACGCCCGACACGCAGCTGTCACTCCTGCGCACACTCGCCGCGGACGTCCGCCGGTGACGTCACCACAGTAAATTGGAACTGTTTACGCTACCAAACGCCATTTTTAATTATTTTTTATTCCACTTCGGGAAAATGGAAGCGTAGTTTAGTTGCGATCATCAACCACTGAGAAAATGGCAATCTTACCTCTATTACTAACGGAACACAACAATGCTGATAAATTTACTTAATATATGTTATTTTAAATGTGTTTATGAATGAAATGTGGTTTGCATTCTGTTGTTGTGCCTTATATAAATAAATAAAAAACTTTGGTAGGGTCTAGATAGAGTGTACCCTCTGAAAGCTATTTTCTTAGGCTTTAGGCAGGAAAGAGAAACGGAAGCACTGCCAGATAATATAGACCTCTCTTGGGAGCTCTCATATACCAGAAAGGAGGAATCAAAGGTAAAAAAAAATTACATGGTACACCATGTCATTTTTCAATTTATTTGCCTCTACAGAGGCAAAAAACTGAAGCTTCAAAGTCGGTAAAGCGCTTGTGATACTATTGGTGTACTCCCATCTACCGGCTTAATAACCTATAAATATATCAGAAAGATATTATCAAAACAGTTAAAGAAAAAATGTGTTTCTTTTTCGACATATATTTACTCCAGCAAGTTCGCTGTAGTAGCCAACCGCCCAACCATTTGTCCAGCCATTCCGTCCTGACACCAAATATTTCATAACTATGCGATTCATCAACCGAACACGAAAAACATCTCGAAGGAATTCAGAACTGTACCACTATTATTCATCATTAAAACTAAAAACCGTATCCATTATAAAAATAAGAATAGCTTAAAAACATTTTCATAAACTCCATCTTGCTTTAAAAAAGTGAAACATTACTCATACGGTTTAATTTTTATTGGTATCTAAAATTAATTTAAATCCATTGTATTACATAATACATTGCAGTGGATTTATCACTTCTTATACCATGAATAAAATAACGGGCATCTAGGAGACCTGCTCTTTCTTGAAATTTAAAGTAACACATATAAAGTATTGACACCTATTACGCTTAACACAAACTAGTTTATGAAACATTAATCTTCAAATATAAGATTCTTCAACACTTATATATGTGATACAAACAGTGAAATTCTTCTTAGAATCACAATCACAAACACACCCTCTTGTGTAAATACATTGCTTTATTATTCAGCTACGCGACGAAGGACGAAACAAAGCTGTTAAAAAAAATAGTATTAGACTACAAACCACTTCGGTAGCAGCAATACGTATGTTCTGTAGTCGTCTCTAATCCGCAAATAGTATGGCGCCACGAAGCGGCTCCTTGTCCCCCTTCGCTCACCGACACCAGCGCTTGTTTTGTTTCCACCTCCGACACGACTCCTCACGCGCAACTCCAATCGCCACAAAAAGGAAAGCATCACTCCTTAAGTCCGCACCGCATGCTTCAAATATATTCAACAACATCCACACAAAGTATTTTTCTTTGATAAAAAATTGTGTTAAAAACAGCGACCATTAATAAGCCCAGAGAAGCTATAACGCATAGTGTTATCATATATCATAAAAACTATTATCTGGCATCCGAGAAACAGCCGCTATCTCCGAAGATTTATTAATATTCACACTACAGTGATTTCAGACCACAAACAAGGTGACTATAAATAGGGTATAAAACATCAAATGGTTACGTTACGGCTTATGATGGATGGTTTCGGTGTGAAAATCGTAAAACGGCGCGATAATGTGAAGATTGGTGCGCGTGCGTCGCTGGCCGAACGCCGAAGGCGCCTACCGCGCCGACCGCCATCCATCATTGGCTGAAGCTCAGTTTCCACGGAAATTACTGATCATTTGCATATAACTCTGCAACGACGAATGTTCAACTGAATTCACTTCAATCTAAGAACACTTTTTCATAAAAGATACCGTTGAACATAACCTCGCAAATCGACCAGCAAGCAGTATTGTATTTTTATCCTGTTTAATAAATCTCTCGAATTTCCCCTGCCCCGGTCGTCTTAGCAGCGGAAGCGCGCTATGCCCACATTAAGCCAACAACTGGTGTGATTTTTAAAGGAAAAATGTCCAGATGAGCGCTGTATCTTGTGACATGAACAAAAATAATTTGACGCAGCCGCTCCTGAGGCGACATACGGGGACACGTGGCTGCGATATATTACACGCGAGCCGCGCACTAAAAATATTGTGTTGGCAAATTAATGGGCATTCCCGACGGTGGGTAGTGGGATGAAAGGAAGTGCCTTTTATAAGACGTTGGTTTTGTATGAAAGCGCGAAGCAGCCGGCCGCACCTGTCCGCACGCATTGGGCGGGGACGGCCGCTGGACGCTTCAACCACTAGGGCTGCTTCTCAATCATTCCATTAGATAGCTTGTTAGGTAGTAGCTTTGCCTGGTGGTAGGAATTTGGCCAGAATCCTGGACACTGAAGGTGATTCCCTGATGCATCCAAACAGCATTGATTTGCATTGCTGTGTTTCACTTTGAGGAGTAGGTTTAGATCTAGATCAGTGAAATTACAGAACAAAGACGTACATGAGCTGAGGCTTCAGGGTTGGTAAAGCGCATGCGCATGATTCCCTTGGTGTTGCTAGCTCTTTTGAGGTGCATGCCAATTCATGACATTTGGAATGGAACTTTAGGAATATTCATAAGGATAATAGAACAAATATATATTTAGTAAGATAGTACACAACAAGAAATAAAAAGATGTTGATTGGTTCACGTTCACTATGGAAAATTTCAAATTGCATAAATTCAGTTGAGTTAACGTTTACTTTTAAACGTCGTCTTCTAACCCATCACTTGTTCGCGTGTTCTTCTTAGCTCAGCTTTACAGCTTAACCAATAAGCCTGTGCAGCAGCCGAATCATTCACGTAGGTTTTTAAGCCAGGAATGCCTTCTTCTGTCAACGTTTCTTTTGCCGGCTATTTTGCCTTCTATTAAGAGCTGAAATTTTATCGAATTAGCTTATTGGTATGAACAATATTAAACGTCGAAACTTCAATGGGGTACTAAAACGTATAAATGCTCTTAATTAAGTCCTCAATACTTTAACAGACCATCTAATTTTCTTATTAGTTTTACATCGAAAGCCCTGCGGTGAACGGATGCTACGACACGAATGTGCGACCAGCGCTCCGCGTCACTTTCATAATAATTGGTCAGATTAATTTCCCGAGGTGTTCATATTTCGCCGTCCGTCGCCTGTCTCCGCAGCTTCCGCTTGCTCCTATCTTCATAGCACAATCTCTACCGTGGCTTATTATAATATGATTCCACGTATTGTTGTTCCAGCTTCTGCCCCTCGTCTTTTGCCAGAATTTGTGTCTATGTTTTTATCGTTTGCCTACTGGAACTTACCTAGTTCTTTACCATAAGAAATACTAGCCTAACTAGTTCCCTAACTCCAATAATGTCCACGTTAAAAATCGACGTAATCCATTGCTACGAAGAAATTAAAATTAGAACTTATACTGTTCAAAACACAATTTTAGAAAAACTTTATACGAATCTATTCGTGTTTATTTTAGTGATAATACATCATTATAACTACTTACTTAAAAGTTTTCCGTGTCAGTCATTATTACCAACTGATACTCTTCATTTAGAATGCCCTGAGTGGTAGAATATTACCAACTCATTTATCAAGAGTGGGTAATAATCCACACGCGACGGCCCGAGCTCAGGTTACTAGTCGACTACCAGTAGTCAAACATTGATAGGCCGAAGACGAGTAGGTACAACTACCAGGTTAATGCCTATTTATAATGAACAAAAGTAACTAATGTTATCTCCCATGTGCGCCGCTAAGGGCGGGCGTCGCGACGTCGACGGCGCAGTATAAATACGCAGCACGTGCGCCGGCGCAGCTGCCCGCCACGTGGCCGCCTCTTTACGCACCTCGCGTGGAAATAGATCATTGTCTTCGGCACATCATGATCACTCAGTATCTCACCACCAATCAAAATTTATTCCTTCATTAGTTTTATGCACACTACCTCTATCTCCTTGGGTCCTCAAACCAAAGGTTCTCAGGAAGTAATCACCGTTAACACATTAATTAGAGTTTTAAGATTAAAATGTAATGTTTTTTTCTTCAGTAAGCAATAAAGAGTTTATATATCTTAACGGAAAACTCCGATGGGCATAGGTCTTCGATCAATGTGTCGGAAAAACTGCCGATGTAAATTTTGTACCTCATACACCACGTGCTTAAAATATGTGTGAAAGACCTTTTTAAAGATGAGTATCTTCATCTTCATTATCACCATAATCTGCCCCTATCTGTCCACTGCTATACCTTTCTCCTCCTCTCCTCCTCTCATGCATGACTGAACCAGTTCATCGGTTCTTTTTATCCAACTGCTGCCAGCCGTTGCGTATATCATCGTTCCCCCTTGCAGTCTAGATGAGGTACTGCTTGTCATTTGGTTGTTGTCTCGCACATCGGCCACGCCCACAGAACATATAAAACACCACATCAAAAGTCGATTGTAAAATTGGCCGTTTATTTGGTAACCTGCGGTAATGTTACATCTGCTGTGGACTGCGAGTGCTGTAATTTATGACCCATAAAATCTGTTTGATTATTTTTTTGCTCCTTTCAAAAATACATACGAGTTCAACTCAATAGTTACTGTCAAATTTGTTAGAAACAAGTAAAGTACAAACAGGCAACTCCAATGATGATTTGCATACAATGTCATCTTTTAACAAAAAAATCTTATTATTTATTCAAATTGTTTACATTGCTTTTAACTTCAAAACTATGCCAAGGCTTCGCGAACACTACGAGACCGTCGTTGTACTGCAAGAAAATCTGGAAGCGACTTATCTGTTTCTTGTTATTATGTGTTACAAGAAATTGAATTACCTAGAATTCATTATGGAAAATGTTGTAAGAAAAAAGTTCTCACTCAGATTTTTTAAAATAGCCAAACTGGTGACGACAACTTTCTTAGGAAGAACGTTAATTTAGATATTTAGTTGAAGAAATATAAAAATGGAAATAGTAAACGAGATAATACAAATCCTTAATAGTAATTAGTGACAAATTTTGTTGTCAAATGGCAATGACTTCAAAACATCATGCAATATATAATCATCTGAAAAATCTAGACTTACTGCACTAAAATCTATCGAACGATGTCTGTCCCCTCTCTAAAAAAGGAAACAAAAGACAATCGAGCATACTTCCGGCGCAAAATGCTTCCGCCACTGATAAGTTCCCTCGAGTTTCCTATTAAGCGGGGCTCGGCATCTGTGAAGTCGCTTAGAAGGCTTAGAACAGCTCTCAAGACCTTGCCGTCAATAAGGCGAGTGTGACGAAGTAACCTGATATAGTAACATGACTAGCTCTTGTAATTCTATAGGTCTCGGTATATTTTGATCTGTATAATTCTTCCGTCCGTGTATGTCACTGAACTCCTCCTAACCGGCTGGACCGATTTTGATGAATTTTTTTTGTGTGTTTGAGTGGGTCCGTAGATGGTTTAGATTCACAATTGGACCCGATAGATGGCGCTGCAATTTCTAGTATTTTTTTTTCAACCATCATGGGATACGAGTATTTACTCAAGCGAATGTAGTCGCGAGCGGGCCGATAGTTATCGATAGAATCTCATAGGGAAACCAACTTGTTCGATGATTATGTTCATCCTTATCGCCATAATTTCACTACGACAGTATACTCGTACATTTGTACAACTGTTTTGTTTGTTTGTATTAGATTTCGGCGAAGCGAATTGACGATAAAAGCGCTACAGACTTCCAATGTTTACTGATATAAACTAATATTATCTATACAATTGTATGTAATCAATGATATATGTAAACAAAATCATGCATGTTTGTTTTGTTCGTCGCAAACTTATTTCAAGACTGTCAGTTGTTGCAACAATTAATCAAATCTCGGTCAACCTACTAGCTTCTTTGTTTGTCAGTAAAGTCATCATTTATCAGTATTTGACGATCATCAGGTATTTCTATATCATACGTACATCAGCATCGTTAGAGCTATCAGTTGTATAACAATGCGTCCGCATATTTAGTTTGACATTTAGCATGTATCGCTCGTCAGTGTTCGACAGCCGGCGCCCGTCTGATTCGAAATACCTACCCACCACGTATGCCAACCGGGGGGCCTATTACCAACATCAATGTGTCGAAATTCTTCCTTTCTATCAATTTATTCTTAGTAAAATAACCATTGATGTGGTTAAATTATTATATTAATTGTAAAAGACAACATTAATCGCCTTACAAATAAACAAAGAATAAGGTCATGGTAATAGTTATTCCCTGTTTTGTTTGTAAAAGAGACAAAACACGGAATAACTATTCGGAGCTTATTATTTGTTTATTTGTAAGGTGCTATGTTTTTGTTTTAGGAATATAACAAGTTAAAAATACTTTTTGACAGTTTATCATTTACTTCTTCAACAAGGCTTTCGAAATATCTTTAAATACCTTTTCGATGTATGCGAAAAATGTCACTTCAAGACAATTTTATATTTTTTGATATTCGTAGCAGTGATTGACAGAAGTAGAGTACGTATCGGAGGAAGTAAAATGTATGAAATTAATATCTGTCTTTCATATTGTCCGGCCCGATATCGGATATCGAAGCCGACACCGATGTGTTGGCGGCACCATCGGATGCCCGTGAGCCGTCGGACGATATTGTATTGTATTTATTCTATAGTCTGCCATGATGACCTGCCCGCATGACACTATCGAGCAAATGGCCGAATCGGAACGATATTGTCGGAAATATGTGAAAACAGTACATGGTGTCGGCTATCGTCGTCCGACACCGATATCGGATCGGATAATGTGAAAACGCTCAGGCTGGTTGATTT
The DNA here is from genome assembly GCA_963082485.1 of Eudonia mercurella. Classification (NCBI taxonomy): domain Eukaryota; kingdom Metazoa; phylum Arthropoda; class Insecta; order Lepidoptera; family Crambidae; genus Eudonia; species Eudonia mercurella. The sequence continues at coordinate 12,055,582 of OY720035.1, read as the reverse complement.
TTTCAAGTAAAATTATATCTTGTGACTATCTATAGCATTGTTAATGCAAAATTCAGAAAAATATAAATTATATAAATTCTCAAACGTTCGATGAGCAATCTATTTCAACAGTTATTTGGAGCTCTTTAAGATTCCAACTTTGGAACGTTTACTACAGGGGAATTAAAGGACCTTTTAAAGGACCTTTTAAGGACCATGCTTGCAATTCCTTATCGTTAATTTACGCATTTTAACCGAACTAGCGAGGAGCAGCTTCATATTAGATTAGGCGTCGTCTAAGTCAGATGTTCTTTGATCAGTAGTATTACAATAGGTTATGTTTAACTCGTGGTATATTGGATCCTATTATTGCATAATTTTGTAAGCATGTCATATTTAAGTAGCTTTATGTGTATTTTGTTTGTGTATCACTTTAATTTATATTGTTTTTATTTGTGAGAACCTGTTAATGGCTTTCCGTAGTAATTTAAAAGTTTATTTGTATATAATATAATAGCTGTTGGTCTTCCTAAAATAACTTTAGGTTGCATTTAGTATTTATTAGTATTTGTTATTATTAAAAAAATATATATATAGTTAAAAATTGTTGTATTCACTGAAATGTTTTAATGTTGTATTATAATTTAATTGTTTTTTTTTTAATATAATCTAATTTAATTTCGTTTATAATTTAACTTAATTTCGTTTAAAATTTAATTGAATTTGTGTCTTTTTTTAATTTTTAATATTAATTTTGTTTTAATGCATGCTGTGATTGCCCATAATTGTAAGAGCATTTAGCTAAGAGAACATTGTTTTTATACTTAATCTTAAATACTGTTTCTTATGTCGGTAATCCAATAAATAAATAAATAAATAACTAAAATAAATAAATATTTTAACTATAGTTATCGGGTATCGGTTTAGGGAATAACTGGAACTAGCAACAACGCCTTCAGATTCCACAAGACTTCATAAATAAACTTGGAAATGTACTAAGTGTTCTACATATTTTGGAACACATCGTCATCATCTGTTGACCGCCTATGGCTTTTATAGCAATCGTGTTTTTAAGGGTGAGTGGTAGATATACTTAGTACCGTGTGTAAGATATACTAAGTGACCGAACCATCCCTAGAGGTTTCCTAGGAGCTGGCATCCCGGAAGAGTTATGCAGGGTACGCATAGATTGCAAGGCGATTCGCCTCGATGGCGCAGTGGTTAACGCGCTCCGTCTACGATTGCTGAAGTGATCGCAAATCGGAAGGGTGACCTAAAATTTATCATCTCAAACTACGTAAAGCCGTTGGTCCCGGCTGCATTAGCAGTCGTTAACAACCACCAATCCACACTGGGCCCGCGTGGTGGTATATGGACCGTTCTAAAGCCCGTTCTCCATAGGGATATTCTTCCTTAAGGAAGGCTCGTGCCCCAGCATTGGGGACATTAAAATGACCTGATAATGATGATGATGTTCGAGTTAGATGACGAGACAAGACCTGATGCTGCTTGGTTGCGGTTCAGTGAAACCTGCCCTCTAGCTACTCCTACATTCTAATTTATTTTTAGCAAGCACACGAGCAACACACTGTCGCATACTCCAAAAATATCATGACCAAACTCGTTGATGTTGATCAGCGAGTTTCGTCATGACATTTTTGAGAGTATGCGACAGTGTGTTGCTCGTTGGAGCACGTAATTAAAAGTGTCTACGCGTACAAAGCTGAAGGTGTGTAGAGAGCACTGTGCACCCCGAAGCCTCCCTCGACCCTCACCCCTCGATCGATACGGCCCGCCATTTTGAATTTTCCGACCAATGCCTGTAGCCATGGAAAACCGTTGCCACGGCAACGGGAGGCCGCCACTCGAAGGGGAAAGTGACTGAGGAATGCTTTCTATGGTGCAAGCCAGTATATACAGTGTTATTTTAATAGTACAGTTGATATGTATTGCATATTCTAACAACCTCGGTGGTCTAGTGGTTAAGACCACCAATTTAGACCCAGAAGTCCCGGGTTCGATTCCGGGTACATGTTTGTGTACTCGGTGTGGTTAGTGGTAAGGCTTGTTTGTCCACCTGGCTAGCTACCACCATCTTATCTAAATGTCGCCAAAACATCAATGTTATTAGCATTGTTGTGTTCCGGCAGCTAGAGATAAGACAGCCAGTTCCTCACTAGTTGAGGATCCCGGGTGAAGTGTGCTGCCATCATTGGTCTTATCATCACTTAAAATCAGGTGAGATCAAGGCACTGCGCTTACCCGTAAAATATTTTTAAAATCATATAAACGTCAATAATGTTCAAGTAGGTATATAGAAATATCTACCTGCATGAAGAAAAGTTTTTTTATCCCTTTTTAAGCTCACTGCTCACTGAGGATTTTGAGATTTGGCGAAGTTAAAGTTCACAAAGAGAAGGAGTGCAGAAAGATAATATTATGTGTTATATGACATTTCATAAATATTGATTATTTTGTGAAAAGGTCGAATTTCGACCACTAGGCGACCACTAGTCGTTATACTAGTATATTTTATGCTTCAGCACGCACTGTACAAACATTAAAGTAACTCTACCTTATATCGCTCTAAAGCAAAATTATGTATGGTTTAAGCGCTTTATTTAATTATTTCTTATTAAATTACATGAATTAATTTATTTGAAATATTTTACAATAAAATCTTTAAATCTTTCATGCAGCTGATGAATCAAACAAGTTACTTTATTTTTTAGCAAATCTGAAATGTGTTTGTTGATCGGGACCAAATTATCAAGATAAGTTTATGTCGAGACATCGTTATAAACGTGATATACATTTATTTAAAGCGAAACCATTGCTAGGATGACTTACTTATTCCTTAACTTGATACTTAATTTGGTGAATAACAGTAAGCAAAATTAGATAATGAGAGATAAAAATAAAAAAAATACCCTACTTATGGCGGCGTACTTAAATTACTATTTAATAGCACTGTCAAAGGAGCACTTTAATAAAGCCAGCTCAGTACACTTACACAGTACCCAGTACACTTCTTGCTACGAATTATACACTCAACACCAGACAGCAGTAAGAGGCTTACAGACACTTAAAGCATCTTACAAATAGAAAAAGTTATATAGAATATTTGCTCTTAGTACAAGCACCAACCGATGATACCATAGTGTTCGAACATCCGTTTCAAGCGATATAATATAATACATCTCATTCTCCGTATTGTCAGTTTCGCGTTCTTCAAACGCGGCACAATGTTTAGCCAACACCCGTTGCCCCGAACAGCGCCATACTAATTGACATATCCCTTTATGTTTTCGCAAAACCATAGAGCACAAATAACTTCCTCTCCTTTCTTATGCCTTTTTAAAACCGCACAGCGTTGTTGTGTGCCAGTTAGAAATGTTTATGCCCTCGTTCGGAGCCCGGCGAGACACCTGCGACCTACCTGTGTGTACGGCGAAATCTAACAAGCGGACTTTCGACTTTACAGTTTCCTGCGTTTGTTCCCGAACAATGGGCTATAAGGCTGCGCGAGCGCAGGCAGTGTTGACAAGCGATGCGCTATTCAAACCCGTTTCTAGCCCATTCTGTCCATTGCCTCATTGTAATATTCAAAGCTGGAAACGCTTGTGTTACACCTCTATTGCATTGAACGGCGAATGTTCAACATTTCTATGTTGTGAAACGGAATGTGTTAATAGAAATACGCCGCACAATTTACTTTACACTTATCTTGAAATATTACACTGATTCTATAATATAATGCCTTGAAATCGTAAACCTACAAAACCGTAACACAATAAAACTAACCACACAATCAGAATACAAAGTTAAGCCACTTTAGTAAGCTATGTGCAATGTGCAAAACAAATTGAAAAGATTCTAGAAAATGTAAGCCCTAAATCCGTTTAGAATAAGTTCTTTCTATGTCACCAAATTATTCGCAATTCATGTATAAGAACTACACGTATTTAAATTTTTACAATGACCAACGACAATAACAGACAAGTAACTGCAAAGTACGTAAAACTTATATATATAAACATTAGTTATTTACTTATTCTCAATCTAGACATTTTTGCGGTGGGAGCCCAAACAATCTCACACAAACCTTTTAAATGCTACCTCTACCTACGCCACGTGATTGCATCTCTTTCCTATCGTAACGGTACTCATACAAAAAAGATAATGTACTCGTATGATCCACAGATAATCATTCGTGATGAGTAATAGATACTTACAACGCACCGGTATCGCACGGTTAACATACATACTTACATTCAAAAGTACCTAAATTATAAGACTTTAAAGAAAGAATGGCCGCATGTAACCTTAACAACGAACTGGATTTAGAAATACATCATCATCATCAGCTCCTCCTGACCCACCCGGCTGGGAGTAAGCCTTATTCGCTTATACCATTCGTCTCGATCCTATGTTAGTCTGGGCCACACGCAATGCAACCCACGGTCCTGCTTATATCATCGACCCATCTCGTCGTTGGACGTCCCTTTTTTCTGTATCCGTCTCTCGACCACCACTCGGTCAGGGTTTTGTTTCACAAGTCCTGACCAAGTGTCCTGCCCAATAAATATATGTCTTTATTAGGAATCTGCGCAGAATGTATGGCTACCACTCTTAAAGTTAATAGATTCAGTTTATTCATTCATTCATTCAAATAACCGGGCATAGGGCCTAATGCTCGTTTGCCGGCTTAGTTGCTTAAAAAAGGTTAAAGTTATACACAGTTTAATTGGGTATCACTTAGATAAGCATAGGTGAGGTTAGGGAGGAGGGCTACATCCCATTTGGTAAACTTCCCATTTCGTAAACCTCAGACCTTACCTACTAAAAAGTTGCAAAAGGAGGCAATGGCATATATTTCTCATTTATGGAACGATGTTTACTTAAAATAGAACTTATAAAAAAATAAAGTCGCGTAAGCGTTGTTTTCGAACTGATTGGTTGTAAGAGAAATCTGTAGTTGATATAATCGTAGCTTGGTGTCGTCTGCGAGGCTTTTGCGTCTTATAATAGCAGCTGTTGACACCCACCAGCAATCAGACAAGAGTGTCGCGGTCCTCTTTGATGTTAAGCGTAGAACCTGGGCAACCCCTTATGGGACATCCTCGTTACGCATGCTAGGGATCGCAATCCCATGGCAGCGTACTGTCAAGTATTTAGGCGTAACTTTGGACAAAGGCCTAACCTTCCGCCCACATACCGCTAGAGTAGGTAGAAACGCTAGGTTCTACCTAAACCGGCTTCACCCTATGTTAGGCCCCTCTAGTAAAATGTCTCTCAGAAACAAGCGAACCCTCTATAAGGTTTGTATCAGACCGACGATGACGTACGCGTCACCAGTTTTTAGTCATATAGCGCCATCAGCGCTAAATAGACTGCAGGTCATTCAAAATAAATTCACACGTAGGGCCACAGGTGCCCCATGGTACGTACGGAATGCTGATTTGCATAGAGACTTGGAACTTCCAACTCTGCAACAGCATCTCAATACGGTCGCGGAGCGATTCTTCGAAGTGGCGGAGAATCACTCAAACCCGCTCATCAGAAAGGCAGTGGACTATAGTCCGGTCCTCCCACGCATTCCCCATCGCCGAAGGCCTAAACACGCCCTTTCGGATCCCCCAAATCAGTTGTCACGTGACCTGGATTGCCTACTTGCAATTCAGGACACTGTGTTGTTAAATAGTTAAGTCAGTAGACATAGGCAGCCTAACTGCAGCTAGAGCTCGCCCCACTGGGGGCGCGCCACCCTTGTATAGTAGCGGCGTGTACTCGTAGTGAGTAACGCCACCCCTCGCCTCCCCCTCCGGGAGGCGAGGGTTCGATTAATTTAGAGCCCATCAGGCTAACCCTCCCCTTCCTCACTACTCATCGCCTCTCGGCAGCCGAGAGGCGAGCGATCCGATAGCCTTCACAGCCCATCAGGCTAAAGGCGTCCCCAGGGGTCGTTACCGGGTCGGTTTTCTTATAAAAGACCAGCCCCGGATCCACGTGGCATTAAATGCATTACTTCAATGCAGCGACGTGCGAATTTGTTTGCAAATTTTCCCCTGGGTAAACAAAAAAAAAAAAAAAACCCACCAGCAATCATTGAGTCATTACGGTGGGTTAATGACCTGTTTCACCTTATTGGACTTCGATACAGCAAACATTACTAATTGACAATCATCATTAACAGTCAAACTTCTACAATTTGGAAATTAAAATTTTAATACAAGTCGACAATATTTTTTATTCACAAAAACAATCGAATGTAGTTTTGTATCTCGTAATCAGCTGTTTTTACCTAGTCGTCAACAAAGATAACAACATTTTGCTCTACCTCTCAACCTTTCCAAAAAATCAGACAAAAAAGAACAATAGTTTTACGGCCACTTAAAGGCATTGTCTCCTTTTTTTTTCTAATCCACAAAAGTGTCTGGAGTAGGCCTATGTTTGTAGATACAATAAAAAAACCTAAAATCTTCCATTCTACACTTCACTTGACTTTCGACGAAAAAACATATTTCTTAAAACAGTTCCATAGTGAAATTATGTTCTAAGTAGGTACCTATTTAGAGAAAGGTACTCAACATTATATTGTAAGTATAAGGTTACTACTCTTCAGTAAAATTTGAAGATGTCTTTAAAGAATGCCTTATCTTTACTGGTCGAACTCTTGAACAGTTAATCAATATATTCCTATCAGAAAAGTACAAAGCAAAAGTTTCGAGTCTATAACTAAACTGTCAATTGTTATTTACGTTCTAAGCGCGGCACAAGCACAAAAAGGCGAAACAGTCAATTGTTTATGTGCTATGATATTGCACGTTCAACAACAATCCCATCTCCTATGCCCCTTGGGTAATGTATGCAGATTGCGTTTAGCCGCGCGGGTGTAAAATCGCAGGCACACGTGCGCTGGCTCTCGGATCATTGACTTGCAACTCACAGGTGTCGCTCGGGCCGCTCGGATTGCTGGACCACAGGGGGGGGGGGGGCACACAGTATAACACTACACTCAGTGGCGGTACCATAGTTAAAAGCCCAAAAGTCTAACTTTGCCTTACTCTCGTAGATCGACTCGAAAATCGATCGATTGAAAAATTGTATCTATTACTAGCGGCCCGCCCCGGCTTTGCACGGGTGTACTTTTATTTTTAAACATTTTTTTTTAATATAGCCTATGTTACTCAACGCTAATGTAGCATTCTAGTGGTGAAAGAATTTTTGAAATCGGTCCAGCAGTTTTTGAGTTTATTCGTTGCAAACATACATACATACAAAAATACAAAGGTTTCCTCTTTATAATATTAGTATAGACTACCAATACAAATGACGGGCTTGCACTATCCTGAAACCTTAGACACGCCACTGACTATACAAACACGTTCAACCATAAATATTTTGAGTATCGTTGTAGAGATCGGCCTTAGTGGTTTGATGGTTACAAACCACTTTTCTTTAGGTAGAAAGGCTTGTTTTAAGCCTTTCATCCTATATGTCTGTCGCCATAACAACAATGTAGTAGCATTGTTTTGTTCAGAGATAAGATAGCTAGAGCTAAAGACAGTTTCACTCGAAATCTTCAATACCGAAGAACTGCATCCGTAGCATAGTAGTAGCAGATGGTAGTGTGGTGATCGTGAATCTGTCTATAAAAGGATCATCTTTATGTCTTTTTAATTACCGATTGTATGAGCCCTTGCTTTACTCATACACTGACTTGAATGATTTATCTTGATTTAGACTTGATTGTAAAATAACAAAACTCGGAAAGTAAACTCTTGATTTATTATAGAAATATAAATAATGTGTGCACACAAAGAATGGCGGCTTTAAACTGTATTCACTAAAAATTAAATAATTAATTACTGCTCGCGTTGTGCAATACTGCAAAGCGCTCGGCCCGATATCCCGAAGGTCCCGGGTTCAATTCCCAGGTCGGGCAAAGAATGTTTCGAATTTATTCGGTGCGTACCCCGGGTTTGTGATCACCAGCCTGCATTTGGCAAGCGTGGTGACTAAACCATCAATTGTAGTGATGACTGGATTTCAATGATGGAGGCTTTTGCCCAACAGTGGGACAGTTATAGGCTGTTTACTTTACATTACTATTAGCACTAGAAAAAATACTTAATCTCATTCGCAGATCTTGTACGTGCGCTGTGTGTACTGTGGCGAGGCTGCGCACGGATGACGTCATCGACCATTACCTCCCGCGCGGACCTTATACGGCGCGGCGCCGGCGCATACCTCAGAACGCTACACCATTGATCCTATTACACAAAACACTCGCCCCGGGTAAACTCATCGTAAATAACGATTTATTACAACAAAATACGCCTATGGTTGCGAAATTTACGAGGCATTTCGCGCTTGGAATGGGGAAATCCGATCCGAACTGATCGGCGACGTCGATAAACTAACAAAAGGCCGCTTCGGAATAACTGATGCTGATTAGGCAGCCTTTGTGCGAGCGTCCATGGAAATCTGCGCTGGCAGTTTGAATAATCAATTTGAATTCCAATGGTCGGAAAATCTTGTAAATACCTCTACCTACCTTACTTTAAAAACTACTATTTCCAGGTTTATTCTCGAGGTGCCCTGTGTGCATTCCTTTCCTTATTTAGTGGTTTACATTATTTGTAAGTTAAAGCGCTATTAGTTCACCCCTGATCGTTTTATGCCATATATAAAAGATCGATGCGTTTTTTCCATTGCTAAAAATGGCTGGTTTTTCTTCATTATGAATATAGTCAGCATAACATTAGCGGGGGGCGAAAGAAACTTTATTGCCCCCAGATCATGAGAGATGCCCGTTCGCCAAACACGATTCTCTTGTCCATTTAAGGGTCCCGTCAACGCAGTCTTCATTACTTAGGGTTGCTATCTCCATTGCTTCTAATATTGAGTTTTTATGACAAGCAAATAATGCAAAAGCAAAGAAAAAATTAAATAAAAATGTAGCTACTTTGTTATTTTTAAAGAAAACTTTAAATTTACTTTAGGAGATTTATCCGTGGACAAGCAAAATTTATTTGTTTCAACATCAGCAACCCTACAGTATTTTTTGTATGTGTCTAACTCGCCAAGGAAAGCGGGCATGCCCTTAAATCGACAGACACTCATATCAATCTCGTTAATAAAAGAAATCAGTGCCCCGTATCGGCCGTCCTGGCCGCTGCCCGCCATATTTGGTCTAAAAATGCACATTTTTATGGACGATCATAAAAGGAGTAAGAATCCTATACGCGACTGCAGTGCAAGAACTGTCCCTACCAAACAGAGAAGACTTTCAATTATGATTGCCTCTAATGAGGTAATGAATGCTGTTAAATCCTTAAAAGAAAAGACAGTGTGCTCTCTGGAGCTTCGATATTTCTAATTCAGGGAAATGAGGAAATTAGCGAGTGTGGCCATTCTACGCTTCGACTAAGATTGTTAATGTTAAAAAAGACATTAAATAACGGTAAGCATTATTTACTAAAGTGGTTAGCAGCAGTTGGTAGAGAACAAACGAAGATTTGGCACGCATTATGTCCTGTCAAAAGGAGACAGACGTTGACAGAAACCTAATGATTACGAGGATGGGCCACCGCACTATCTATTACGGCTTAGGCTTGTTTCCCACGTACCACAACCACACCACACCACACCGTCGCAACAAAAGGTGGCCAAGCCGTGGTTACGTGTGAATAGAGTCGCTGCGGCTTCTTGTGTTGCGTTGTTACCTATAAAATGTTTGCGATATGGCCGGCCGCTAGTTTGCGGTGTCGCTGGTGGTTGCAACGTGGCTGCGATGTAGTCGGTATCAAACACGTGGTCAATCATGACGGCAAAATGTGGCCCGTGTGAATTCAACTATTAATTTTCATACAAATTAGCGCCCGCCCACGTGTTGTGTTTGTGGTGTGGTTGTGGTACGTGTGAAACAAGCCTTAGACGTAATATGTCCGAAGTTTCTCAACATTTATACGAGTATGTCTTGACAGTCGGTAGAAGAAAGCACATTCATTAAAGATTTCAGCTGTGTTATAAATTTTAAGGTTTACGATTTCGGCTCACCGAAGGATAGTGTAGGACGGAACCCATTTGTCTTTATTTACTTACTAATTACTTAGACCTTAGACCATAATGTTTTTTAATATCTAATACTATACAATAATATTATACTATATAATAATTTGTATTAGATATTAAAAAACATTATGGTCGCGCAAGCTTTGGTTATTCACCCAGGCGCCAGGCGGCAAGTGAGCACTCCTCCCCCCTTCGGGAGGTTGGGGAGTAACTATTATTTAATCTGTGGTCGGGGGGAGAGTTCCATAAAACTATATTATTAAAGATCGCAAGTTTAAATAGAGCTTTGAATTGTAATTTTTTATGATTACGCAAGCAGGTCGAACCGGTAATTGTCGGACTACAGTCCTAAGGCTAGATTCAATATTAATTTCCGCTGTCTATATTATGTTGTCCGAACTAGAAATATTATGATTTGGTTAAAACAAAAAAGACTAAATCACTAATTATCTAGTTTGATTCATTGTTATGTTTTGTTATGTAAGCCAAAACGTTTATACGTATTCATGCTTTCATTTTGGTATATTGACTATTATTACGATTAGTAAGCATATTGGTTAGTATTTTCTTTGTGCGTTGTTTGGTGCGTGGAAATTGACTTGCGCGTTTGACAATCAAATTCTCAATTAGGCAACGGTGTCTTGTGGGACACATTAAACTTATCATAAAATAGGAGACTTCTGCAACAGGTGCGCGATAGATTCTAGTGCAATAAAGACCAGTGCTAGAGTTATCTAGTTCGTGGCCTATGGTTTCGCCCCACAGCGGCGCCGCCTTATCAACCTGTTACCTACATAGTAAGGCCGTTAGTCACTGACCACACGCCACTCGGACAATGATGTCATTCGCTACGTATCGGGACACAGTGTCGCTTTGTTGACCAATTGACATGTGACACTGGCATGTATGATTTCGATCGAAGATGATTTCTTTTTAAAAACTTAACTATGCAGTCTTTTGTTTAGGTGTAATTAGTTGAAGAGAAACTTTTTAAACTTTGTATTTATTGCACTTAAAAACTTTTTGATTATATTATATCTTTTTTTATGAATCGATTACAAACTTATTTGAAATCGCCCATACTTTGTGTACGATGATTTGTCATAATGATTTTATTATAGAACTTTTTTAAACATGTCAATGAAAGAAGTCGATAAAAAAACTATGAATGCCTCGTATCAACCTAATTTAAATTCCAACCTAATCCAGAAAATTATAACGACATCGAATGACTAGTCTATAACAAAATAGAGTAAAAATTAAATTCTACTGTTGGTTCCGTATGGAGTTACAATGCTGAAGTGTGGGGTAGTATTTGAGAAAAAACAAAATATATACTTCTGTAAATAATATTTTTATTAGATATATCTTATTTCTAACAATATTTTATTTAATGTTCACGACACAAGTGTGAATAAATAAATCTTAAATTTCAAATCTTAAATCTTAAATTCGCTGTCCAAACATACGCCAACTGTTTTTATTAACTTTCATTAATGAGAAAAGGAAAGGAAAGGAATTATTATAACTACTTAATATTTGAAAGTTACGAAAAAAATCACTGAACCTTCCAAATAATTAAGGTGAAATCTAAAACCGTGCACATTATATATCTATTAACAACAAATTAGTTCTAAATGTTCCAAATTCAATAATTTATTCCATTCACCGCTCAAAGAAACCCCAAAAAATCATCTTATTAACAAATCTTTGAAAACTTGACATCCCAGAGGCTTTTAAAACACAACAAAAAACACAAACGTTTCTTCAATACAAAAATGCACCTGAGAATGAAGGCGGATCCATTTGACTAATATTACGATTAAAACTGACAAAGCATGACTGTCGATACGCCAACATTGCACGTACAATGCTGCGTTGGTGGTGGTTGAAAGTTTTGGGAAGCTTACTGGAGGAGTAATGGATAATGCCATACTCGATGTTACAGTTGAAGGAATCTCGGAGCGTGTGAGCGAGTGCCAGGTAGTGGTTAATAATTCGTTTAGCCCGGGACGCGCCCACGTTTTTTGGTGAGCGGCCACACAGGTGCAGTCGCCTCCTAATTTACTATTCCGATAGGATACTGGCAACTCCGATGCTCCTTTGTTACTAGACACGACAGTATGGATTACAAAATGTACGCATATGAATAATAAATCCTACTGTTGATGCACGTAAGAATTTATATCGGTTTCTTCAATTCATTTCATTTCAGAAATGAATTTAATTATTTAATGAAACACTTCATTAAAAATCATTTATTTGGTTTGGGCAACAAAATTAGCTCTTCTGAATGTCACTATGCTAATGACATTTCTTTTCTCCCTTTTTTTAAAATGTCAAAAAATTTAAAACTTCCCTAGCATAGAGGAACACATACTGTGTATTTTACATATTATTTCAAAGGTTTCCGTTTTGGACGACCAAAATCGAGCCCAGATAGACTAACCTAACGGTACAACCCGGATATAAAGATTAGATCTAACTTCATAAGGTGTGTCGCATCGTCGAGCGGTCGAATGTACTCATCTCATATCCTACTCTGTTTACCGTCCCGTGCCTATTTTGTTCCGGAGTATGCGGAATAACAATCAGTGTAGGTAGGGTAGCAAAATAAGTGACCGCGCGTTAATATGCGACGATTGTATTGTGCTCGAGATTAACAGTTATTAAATGTGTACTTACAAGTTTTTATCCACTTCACAATGTTCGATTGAGCTGAAATTTTGTATGCAGTTTTTAGTTTTAACTATATGTTCTAGTGAGTGTTAATGACCATGTAACTCTAAAATGTTGTTCAATTTAGTTTTTGTTTTGGATAACAATACAATGTTATTATTTGACAGCATAGAAGCTTGCCATGTAAGTGTGTTTTTGTTTTCTTTTTATATAAGTCTTTTATTATTTTTACTGCAGCTGCGCTGCGCAGAATATAATAATATTAAGTACCTATAGTTTTAAGTTCTCATTTTAAGTGAACTCATTGTATGTTCGTATGAGAAATAAAATTCTTTAAACACAAGATAAACAGCACCATAAACATACACAGCATTATATAAGTACGGTATCAAAGTATTTAGTAGTAAAATTTTATGGCAAATTTTATTGCAACAACATCTACTGCTAAATTGGTAGCAAAAGTAATTTGAATTCGGACTAACAACTAATCGATACATTAGCCAGTGAGTTATTTACGATAGACTCGATTAATTATAATCTATTACGTTTAATTGGACTACTGGCAGTAAAATTGATGGCACCTTATTTTTCAATTAAAGCGATCGCGAGCAAATGTTTTATAACAAATAAGACAAAAAATTTAAGACGTATATATTAGATGTACTTAAGAAGTAAAATTTTATAAACATCGTACTCGTAGGATTTTTTGTTTAAGTTAATTAGGTTTTATGGCTATTTTATGCCTGCAATTTCTACCTAAATTGAGTGTAATTGAGTGTATCCACCAAAAGAAGCTTGCGTTTCTATCCGATGCCATAATTCACAAACTCAGTCAATCTGGATCCTAATGGTTAATCGGCGATCGTCATAAGGACGACTATAGTTATAAAAAATAGTTTATATAAATTTTAATTATATTAACTATTTTTATTAATTAATAATTTTTAAAATAACTTAATGGGGAAGTGCTTGGCTTGTATTTTACCTGATGGTAAGTGAAGTTACATCAGAATTAGATATTGCACAGTGGTGACGGTATGATGATGAAAGCTAGCCAAGCATACTAAGCCGTACGTACCGAACAAAATCAATGCAATAAACAATGCCTTTTAAATCTTTTCGAGCTTAGAAGTGGCCGAACAATGGTATGCTAATAGTGTCACGTAACTACGGGAAGCGACCGCAAAGGATCGACACCAATTCGGCTGAGCAATAAAGTGGCGCCATCTTGGAATCATATTGTCAACGCGGGACCACGGCTACGGCGCTGGGCGGGCGTCCGGCGCCGGCCATTACCATAGACGCGACAAGAATCGATTAAGCATTAGAAATCTACCGAAATCGATGTTGATAATCGATTCGAAAATGTTTAATGTAAATAAATAAAAATAAACACGTCCCGTAGATCGACAGCGTAACGCGTAGGTGTATGGATATGATGCGGATTATTTATCGTAAATTTTAACAGTAACTGAAACATAATATTTTATAGGTTAACAAAGCTTCAAACATTTTCTTCAATGAAAAAATTTGCTAAAAACCCATTTCAAATAAATTTTCATTAGGTACTTTACGGAAAAGTTTCCTTTGTAGATACTTACCTAGTAGGCACCTATATACCTACAAAGAAAACTTTTAAACTGAAAGAAACTGCGTACGTTTATTTCAAGATGATATAGGTATCTTCCTGATTATAGGTAGCCTACCACAACACAGTAGGAGTCAATTATCCTTTCTGTAGTTGCAATTACGAATTAGCATTTATCTATAAAATGGTACACGAACAAGTGCAGAATCAGCGACAGGTGGCCCCGCACGTGCCCGCTCGAATAAAACGCAATGAATGTCAAATGTCTTTCCAACGTCCTGTTATGAGACACGCAAAAATCATTACAGACCTTCGACAAAAAACCATAAAACCCATTTCTCATCACTCTCGCAGCCGCATACGTCTTTTTAAGCCGGACGGATTTCAAAGATACTTTCTGATTCCATATCATTAAGATATTTATTGCGCGCATGAGTCAATCGTTTAATTTTAGCGACTGTGCTTGAGGTCATAAAGGCTACTTTCATCTGAACGCCGGCAGCGCGGACCGAGGGTTAATTCGCTACCCTCTATGACTGTCTGACTTTTCATTATCGAGATGTTTTATTAAAGGAGGGCCTGGTGCATGTCTGGTTGGGGGATACTAGGGTTATCTCTTGAGTGTAGATACACTAGTACATTTTATTAAGACAGACGATGACTTAAGTATAACGTGTATACTCTCTCTGTCTTGGAGAAAACTTGAAGTATTTTTTCATTTCACATACAAAAGTTTTCCATAATTTTCTTTATGGGATATATCAATTAAGAACACAAAAATAAAAAAATAGACGAGTTATTTTTTACTATTGTTTTATTTTTGCCACGAAAAGCCACTTCGATAATTGCTTAAAATAAGAAATTGTCATACGCTATTGTAGTAAATCAAAGGTTAAAGAAAATTAAGAAAAGAAAATCAAAACCAGTTTCTCCAACATTCAAAAGTTTAAAGCGTTCGAAATTTGAAATTAGCAACCCTAGGATGTACGCTGAATATTGAGTTACCAGCAGGGGGATACTGCGGGGATGTTTGTACCCGGATTTGGGGATGCCCATATTGCATTCCTACACACTGACGGATGGGCGCCAATCTGCACTTCCCTATGCAAGTAAGGCTTAAAATTTGCCTGTGTAATAGAAATAGTTATTTTGTACATCATCGCTTAGTCTTAGTCTTTTTGAGATAGTTTTTTAACTTGCCAATATCTATTGCTATACTTTTACCTACTTATACCTGTTTGACTAATAGTCAATAAAAAACTTTTAAAAATAAATGTCAAAAGCTGCCAAGACATGCATCGTTATTTTTTTTTATTACGGGGTGCCCTTCGGTTCGCCTAAAAATGTTAGTCCTAATAGTACATGGCCAAACTGTATTGGCCTAAACCTAAAACGAACAATTATTGTTTCGTCTAACAATTGTTTTGCCACCATTATAATTTGGTCTAAGCATTGAAAGCCCTAATTTTAGGATCTATAATGTGAAATACCTTAAAATATATTGGCATAACGTTATTTTGGCATTACGACGATTTCGCTTAAAAGCTCTAATTTTAGCATATCTAATATGAAAAAAACAAAATTTTAAAATTTATCGCCGAATGAATGCATGGCATTTCAATTCTTCTAGGACAAAAACAATTTTATTAAAAAAACAAATTGACAGAAGCGAATCGCTGCAAATCCGACTCCACGTAGTCTTGTCTGCCCTACCCTAGAGTGTAATTTCAGCCCGCGTAGGCGCGGAGGGGCGAGGCGGCCCGCGAGCTGAGGAGTAGGTGGTTTTAGCGAGCGAAAACCATCTGCGACGATAACCTCGCGCGGGACCGCCGTAGGCCCGCAGCGCCAGAGCCCTAACAAAAACCATCTTGCATGCTTGCTTGCAGCTGCATGCCTACTTGCATGCTGCATGGCTGCTGCTTGCCTGCTTGCATGCTCTGAGTTTGCTTGCATGCTGCGTGCCTGCTTGCATGCGGCATGCCTGCTTTCATGCTGCATGCCTTTTTGCATGACATACCTGCTTGCATGCTACGTTAGTATTAATAAATATTAATATATGAAAGGAAAAATTCAATATCATGTATCAAGTTCTTTATTTTTATTGTAAAAACAAAACAGAAACATGCAAATGTAAAATCAACTTTGCCTTATTAAAATGAGTAGGCGTTTCATACTTTGTGATTTTTAATTTTGTACGAATTAATATTTAGTAATTGCAAACTTTAGGGATTACGAATTGTTTCGTCAAATGTCGCATTTGGTAAATAATAGTATGGCGATAAAAAGTTAGGCGAAGTGAAATTAGACCAAACACGATTATGAAGAGTGAAGTTATGCGAAAAAAATTTAGGCTCACCGTTTGTGTGCCATTGCCAATTAGAAGTACAAAAAATTAGGCGACCCGATATATACCCGTAGAAATTACTATCATCTTCAATATAATGGTTACTGATACGTATATATAATTAATATATATTAATAATGATGAAATAACACATGATGAAATGCAGCGAGTTAACTATAACGCGCCACTGTTTTGTTATAATAAACACTGGCCAGCTTCAATTTCCTCGAAAGTTTGTTTGACAAACATCATTGACAATGACGATGCCACGCGCCGAATTCAAACACGCTGACTCACAATAACAAGCACTGTGTCGTACCTATCCCTCAACCAGACGGGTTTCTGTGTTAAATCATTTTGTGTGGGGGTTGTTTCTTTTCCAACTTTGTCTTTATCAGATGCAGCCAAGTCTTTTTCTGGTGATATAACGACAGGTAATGTTTTTGATTCTGAAGTAGGCTAAGAAACAGATATTTAAAAAAGTATTAACACTCCAGCGGCTAAGTGCTATATCGACAATATACATAACATAGGTACAAATAATTGAACTGACATTAAGCTCTTAAAAAACGTGTAAGTTCGTAAGATACACGTAGCTTTCGCAACTACCACAGATTAAGTACAACTACGTTGTATGGAGATGCTCCGTGCTTCGGAAGGCACGTAAAGCCGTTGGTCCCGGCTGCATTAGCAGTCGTCAACAACCACCAATCCGCACTGCGCCCGCGTGGTGGTTTATGGTCCGTTCTCCCTATCCATCCATAGGGAAGGCTCGTGCCCCAGCAGTGGGGACATAAAATGAGCTGATGATGATGATGATGATGATTGTATAGATAAAAGTGAGCTGAGCTTAGGCTTCAATTCTGCTACTTTAAAACGAGTTATTGTAAACTCGCCACAAAGTAAATTTGCCACGCAAAAAATATATGAAAACTTGTCACAATCATTAAAGACTATGTAAATTTGTCACAGATACCATAATAAATTACAAAATTAAAAATAAAAAGTAAAAAATAAATTTAATTAGTACAAAGTAATTCGGTTTTTTGGTTTAGTTAATCATAAATGATTAAATAAGTATGCAAAAAACAGCTCTAAAAAGCAAGAAATAATATTGAAATCATATTATTAATTACCTAGATATACTTACATACCATTTTTGAAGAATGTCTATTGAAGTCCACTGCGCCATCGAGTTCCTCGAGTGCCAAGGTCTGTAATTAGTCACCCGATGATTGTATTGAGCAGATGGAGTCAAGGCGTCCCTAATAAATGGTAGCGTAATGGTCAGTGCAGCCGCCCGGATTGTGAAAGACCCAGGCTCGATTCCTGGCTGGGTCGGGTAGGCATTTAATTTTTTCACTGTATTTTATAAATATTTAATTCAGCTTCAGGGCAGCAAATTAGCACTTACAAAATAAAAAGTAAAATTTAATAAATGGTGGTAGATGTTTATCTACAGAGCGTTTGCTCAGCCAGTATCCTTAGCCTAATTATTCCACTACTGGAATCGTTTGGCCTTCAGCTCACCTAATTGATGGTGAGTGACGATAAGGTCGAAGGTAGTAGCGCACTTCACCTGAAATCCTCAACTTCTGAACAGTAGATATTGATATATTGACATTTATATACTATTTGTAATTCTGTACTTGTAATAGTGCAAGTCAATAAATGTTTCTTATTCTTATTATTATGGTTAATAAGCAGATTTTTTTCCCATTTTTTCACCTCGACAGCACCCCGATCCGATCCGAACCCCTCGGATAATCTAGTAGGGAACGGGGACACGATGAAGTGATGCCACTCCCTCTGAAACTTCTGACGGTGCTTCGTTTCACACGGCTTGAGGAACCCTTTAATTTTCACTCCGGCCCCAAAAAAGTTCGGTGACGCTGAAATTACCGTTTAAACAACGCAACCAGCAAACTCTCTCAAAAAAAAAACCTCTAAAGCACCGTTCATCATACCATGGACAGTTTCAAATCGTATGAAGTCTTTTAAAAAATCTTTTTTAAAAGACAAATTAAACAAAATAACAACAAAACCTATATATTTACATTTTCCTTATGCATAGAATTAGTGCAAGTTTCACAAGAATTGATTTACTGGTCTGAACTCTGAAGGTATTGAACATTAAAATTTGTATAGGCTACCAAAATATAAAGAGAGCTCTTAATCAAGCGTTATGTGCCAAAATGAGGGCTACAGGGCAGTGAACCGGTAAATACACCCACAGCCGTAGTGCCAACACTTGTGAATTGTATGTGATCGATCATACAACAAACATATTTTTTGCTACTTCGGTTCTTGAACTTCCGACCTAAGTTTTACTGTTAAATTCTCTCGCCGATTAACCAAGGTAATAGATTTACCAAAATACACCAATATCATAGAACACGTTGAAACATGTAAAGCAATATGAACTTCTTGAAAAAAAATGAACAAACCAACAAAAGAGGAAGCAGCAACAATAAGTTTTTAAACACCAAAATAATGAAACACCGCACATTGTGTGTCTGTGGGATTAGGAATAGGGGGCTATTGCAAAACTCAAAACATCGAAGTTCGATGGTTGCATTCGACATGGTACCAGTGCCAAAGCATTCAGATGTAAACTGAATGATTTAGCAGTTAATTGTAAGTTTAAGTAGAGCGGATAAAATTTGGGTAATACCTACATGTCGATATATCATATTCCTTGCTTTGTTTATTGCAATTATTGCTAGTAAGCTATACTGATTTCCAAAATATGTAGAGCAATGGTAGTCTACAAGTTTAATTTACTAAAAGGTAATCTTAGTTTATGCTATTTTGTTCCAATAATGCCCTTATAGGGATTTCACAATAATCGGAGTGCTGAGTTTGAGTTTAATTTGGCATTCGATCACGTTAACGAAACCATCTAGCGACTGTTGGTGACAAAAGTTGGAATTCTGCCATACAACTTTTCGTTTTCGTCAACGTGATTAAATAGAAAATAAAGCTCGCAGTAGGCGTTTTGCATGCTGATTTCAAGTTTTGTTTACTATTAAATTAAGTTAAAGCTAACTACAATTTTATGGGAACCAAAGATCATGCCGCTAGATGACGCTAATTCGATCCCAAATAAATTTACAATCTATTACAACTCGATTGACTTGCGAAAAATACATTACGTACGATAAGGACATCGTTGGATACAACCAACGCGATGTTCATAATAGGCCCCCAAACGCATTCGTGTGTCGAGAGGCGGCCGGCCCATTGTGGCGCGACTTTTAATTCTATTTTGTGCGCCGCCGCCGCCGCCGGTCCGCTCCGCAATGTATCAGGCCGCGCACCTGAGTATTCCGACCCGTTGGGAACCGACTCTTTATCTTGACAAATATTTATCTCTCGCATACAATAATCAGTTGTGTGAGATGCGGGGTAATGAATAACAGTCGATTTATTTACACTGGCTACGTTACTTTTTATGTAGGTCGGTGTGTTTTAACAAAAGGAAATTGTTGTTATCAATATTGGCATACTTGATGTCTTTTTCTTTGATGTGAATTTTGTAATTAAGTATTGGTGTGCTTAGTTGCATTTTTTCTTATTGTATCTTCGTAAGTGATGCTACTTATCTACTTCAACATTGGTTAGACAAGTAATAATTAAGAGTAATTCTATGAAAGATAAAATAAAATATTGCACGTCATATTCAAAACAAAAAGTTTATAGTCTTGCGACAATAAAAAGATAAGATAGTCAATTCCTCAGAAGTTGGTTCCGGGTAAATTCGCTTCCACCTCGACCTTAACCCATTTTGTGTGTTGCTGTAAATGCAACTTTAAAAGTATCATTATTAGGGTACATCTATATACTGTTTTTAGAGGTGTTATATCACCCTGTCAGACTAAGAGATGAAGGCCAAGCGCTTATAGCGCAATAAAAAACATTTGAATCGAATCAATTAAATAAAATAAAGCAGTTTTAGTAAAGTACCTCGACCTACTACTAAAAACGCGCAAGGCTAACTTTGGATCCGTTGTAACGTCACTGCGTTCGTCCTGCCTAATCATCATCATCATCAGGTCATTTTATGTCCCCACTGCTGGGGCACGAGCCTTCCCTATGGATGGATAGGGAGAACGGGCCATGAACCACCACGCGGGCCCAGTGCGGATTGGTGGTTGTTAACGACTGCTAATGCAGCCGGGACCTACGGCTTAACGTGCCTTCCGAAGCAAGGAGGAGCTCGAGATGATAAATTTTTGGTCACCCATCCGATGACCGGCCTTTAGGAAAGTTGCTTAACCTCAGCACTCGCAGACCGGGCCCGTTAACCACTGCGCCATCGAGCTCCTGCCCTGCCTATTCGAGCGCAACGCAACTTAGATCTTTGTTTGGTTTTTATTTTTCAAAAGGATTTCTTTTTAACTGGATTTTAGGTAGCGAGAACCTTTAGGTTCCTCAAATTGTAGTGACCGAAAACTCTTCAAAGGGTTTCTAGAGCAAAGAGCATCACGCAAGCGTTTCCCTGTCCCCTTCTAGTCCCTATCTACTGACCCTGATAGGTAGGGTATGGCAGCTGGAACTACGGGTCCGGCTTTCTACGTACCACGGGAGTTCCGGATCCTAAGCCCCCTGTCGGTTATGCCTTCGCGGGCGTCTCCGACAGGTTCCGGACATGGGTTGGACTCGTGGTGGCGCGTGGTTAGCTGTAGAAGTGGGAATGTTCGTCTGCCTGGTTGATGTGGCCAGGCTTCCATTTCGTGCACAGCGAGCAGGTCCAAGTAGCGGTCTCGAGGGGCCCGAGGCGAAAGGACTTGCGGGGCACGTGAGTTGCCCATAGTTGGTTGTCATGCTCGGTGGTTTTCACTGAGCAGAGCTCTAACATCTCCGGCACTAGTCTGGATAACTAGTAGAGGTGCCCGCTAGATGCAATACCTCCGGTTGAGCCAACCGCGTAGGATGTTGAAATTAGCAAGGTGCCTGGATGGGTACTGAGAAGTGAGTGGGCTTACAACTCCGCCACCAAAGAGGATAATTGGTAGTCATCTTAGAGTTGACGACCCGAGCAGTGGAATCTGCGAGTTGTGCTCTTAGTGCAACGAGAAGTGAGCGAGCTTACAGCTCCGGTAACCTATCTGGATAATAGGTGTTGGACTATACGTGTCCACGGGGCGACTAGCTTGAGACACTAGTCTTAAAAGTATCGGATGAAGAATGCGCTTCGGTGCGTCCTGATCTGGCGTTATGACCTGACGTAGATGTTCCCTTGTGCTCGCACAAGGATGTCTGACACCTACTTTGTAACCTGACGGTTGGTAGGGGGTGTCAGTATAAACTTTAAAGTAGTGTTAAATGGGTTGTCCCCTTCTAGGTTCTCCGAGGCGTTCGAATCGGTTACAAGAACGGAAAGTCCGAGGGTGCCTCTAAAGGCTAGGATCTCGGCTCGAGTTGACCGTGTCGTGGGGAATGGGGGAGGGGTGGTTTTAATGGTGATAATAACGCCACGGGTCACACTATAATATCGTATAATGCTGCAATATACAAGAATAAATAATCTTTCTATATCTAACTAACAGTTTTCTTGTGTTCGTAAATACTTTACTAAGAATTTCGTAACACAACGCGCAATGAACTGGAAAATCGCTTACTGTGTCGCTTATCGCTCGTGTATGTGGCCGAGGACTAGGGCCGAAGCTGATGAGCCAGTAAAATACAGTACCCACTTGCTATTGGTTTGACAATGAATGGACTGACAACATAATTTTTCCGTGCAGTGCGAGGCGACTGCCCATTGCCCATGTGGCCTACCACATGGGCAATGGGCAAAAGCTCATGCTCTTAAAGCAGTTTTGTAGCAGTGTTGTTGCGGTTGTGAAACAAGACACGAGCGGCGTATCGTACGACACCAGTTATTGTCGCAAAAAAATAATTAAGTATAGAATTTCATTGGAATTATACTAGATGAGAACTATGAAGCAAGTATTGACGAAATACTGACCATTTAATTGTTGGCCAGAGTCAACAACCAGTTGCTGACCCGTATTTAAAATTATTAAAAGGAAATAGTTCTGTATGGATTGGAATGCTGGGCTTTAAGGCGAAGGGTAAGGCACACTAGCGCCGCTAATGGATTTAATTTGATAACTGCTAAACTGGATTTTTTTTCAAACATTGCGGACCTTATTAGGCAAACATCTATTACACGGTAAAAACAGTTTTCTTAAAACAAAGCAAAATTACTTCAGTCAAAGCATATTTCTTAAATTCAACAAAATGATCCACTCATATATACTGAAAATAATATTTTCTTAAATTTAATATCACAATAATCTTGGTTTTATTTCTTTACAATAAGATTAGTTTTGTTTGTTTTGAAAAATATATTTTTTTCTATTCAAATCATTATTTTCTTGAATACCAAGTAAATATTATTTTAATTGAAATTTTTTTTTTCTTGAACCAATACATGGAAGCGTTATTCTTAGATTATATGCAATTAAAAATAAATAAATAATATATTAGAATAAGTATATGTATTCTTAGAATAAAAAAATGTATTGTTGAGAAAAAAAATGCTTTTCTTTATTTAATTCTATAAATTCTCAAACTAAATGATTGTTGTTTTTATTAAAGAAAATAGTTTTTTTCTTCTAACTACAATAACGCCTTCACTCAATAACTGTTATAATTTATATCAAACCAACTCTATTTCATGTTTTAAGAATTAAAAAATTGATCTACAGAATTATTATTTTGAATCAAGAAAAACAAGTATCATGTAGTTATTATTATTTCAAATTAAAACTACAACTTTTTTCTCTGAAGACGTTAATGTTTTGAAATAATATGATATTTTCTTGGGTCAAATAGAGGATGTTGTTCATTCAAAATGTTTTATTTTTGGAAGTTTAGGGTGTTCCTGCACCTTCTAGTATTCTTTACATAGCATCCTAGCCATGCTATTTTTTGCATAGCATGGCTAGGATGCTATGTAAAAAAGACTAGAAGGTGCAGGAACATCCTACATTTCCATAAAAACTTAATACCTCTTTATACAAAACTATAAAACATTTTGAATGGAACTCCTACAAATATAAAAATTGAAAGTCATTATTACAAATTTACTGTTTATTTATAATTCTACTTATACTTAAATTAATTGCGTTTTTAACGTTTCATGTCAGGTACATAACTAACATAATTAATAAAAATTATGTATATATTTTACAAGCTTTTCAATGAAGCCTTTTCTTTCTGTGTGGCAATTATGTTGTCGTCACCAGCAATCTGTAAATATTTAAATATATTATTCACTAGTTTCCCATTTGACTAATATGGGTATGCAGGAATTTGTTGGCAAATTATATTATTTGGCCTATTAACACAGTAGATAATTATGATAATGTAAAAGAAAATAATACAATACACACCTTAGCACTGACAAATATGCTATCTATAGCTCCTGCGTCGATAATTGAAATTTCTTCGTAAGCCTTTCTTTTGATAGGTACCTACTTGATGTTCCAATACATGAGGTGTGGATGGCATCTGTGAGGATTTTTTACTGAAATAAAAAGATGACCTTGCATTATACCAAATTAACTACGGTAATATTACTAAAGAGTTGATTCTATAAAATAATGTTTTAAAATATATAAGAGCTTTTCTGACTCTTACCACTAGTAAAGGGAATTTCCAAAATTCAATTCAAGCGATGAAAAAACTTATCACATCATCCAGATTGTGTATAAAGTTTAAAACACTAAGTTGGTTTTTAAATAAAAATATTTTCAGTTTTTCCAGTTTATATAAAAGTTTAGTCCCTTGTTAGTATATATCATATCGAAATGGATTAAAATCTGAAAATTAAACATTAAATAAATTAGGGCTCAGTCAAGTCACCATAACAGCACACAATATTTTTCTTGTTTTTTCAATTATTCTCTATATTTAGTACATACAATGTTGCCTTCAGCCCCTTCACTTAATTGCTTAGATCTTCTAAGCTACATAATGGATTATATTGGGGTTTTACCATCATTTATTGTATTTTATCTGAAAAGTTTGTGTATTTAATATTTAATATTAAATAGCGGTTGTATCATACTGCTTTTCGACCAAAGATGTGCTAAGCTATGTAGCAAGGCATGTGTATGATATCCACCAATAGGATCGCTATGATATGAAAATAATAAAATATACTTACGAACATCACTTATTTGGTCAAAGAATCTTCTATTCTTCCAGGACATTGTAAAGACTATCATGTTTTTTCCACTTCCTCCCATGGATCTGTGTTGTTTGCAACCACATCAAACCTGCTTGATTGCTTTCTGCAAAATACATAATTATTTTTACTATAAGAAATAAAGAGTAAATAGATGAAGTAGCAGCTAGGAATCCGAATTTTATGCAACGGTGACGGGTTTCGAATTCGAATGTTGATAGCACAAGCGCTTTAGCTACTTACTTTAGATCAGAGCATTGTATTTGATGTTGTCTTACATCTATATTAATTTAAAATTACGTCGATCCTTTACATGACGGAAGGACAATAATTTAAACAGTCTTTCTCATTAATAAATTAATTTCATCATTAAAAAACAGTATTAACAATGGCTAAACCTTGGCATAGGTTTACAACACACAACAATAAAGGCACACAAACAGCGCATAATCTGATGGATAGATACGAACTGTAATATCAGTAAGTATTTTCTTCTTAAATCCTAGATTTTGGAAAACAAATTAGGTACTTACCTATGAAAATTTTAACAATTTCGTCGGGAACTAGCCACGCACGATCGTTGCAGCTCTGTAAGTTCTTCCATTCTAACGTCCTTAGGTAGGTAAGGTACAAAATACCTATGTAGTACTATGTACCTAGTAGGTAATGTAATGCTAATGACACACACTTTACACTCGGTGAGCAGCGCGCGCGTTAAAAAGTGGCCAGACTGAATGTAAAATCCTCTTCAATAATAACTAAAGGTAAAAGCGCAACACAGCGCAACAGTGACCAACCAAACCCAGACAGCTCAAGGCAGAAAATGACTTGTGTAGCCAGTTCAAAGCGTTATAATCTTAACTACAGACTAATATTATTTCATTCTAGTATTTGTATAATTTAAGTCAAAAACATGCTTTATTATATCAAGAGAAATAATGGTTTTGTTAGTTTTACATTTCTATTGTATCAGATCGAATTGATATCCTCTAGGTTTAAATAAATATATGTTAATTTCCATAGTCTGATCTTCTTGTAATCACGAATAAAATGTTGAATTGAAATAACAGGTTAATTCGAATTAAAAAAACCATTTTTGTGGATATGAGATGTTGTCGTTACTTGAGCTAACAAAATATATTCTTGCGGTCCAGAAAACTTGAGCGAAAGCAATATTTAGTTGATCCAATAAAATTAGTGTTTAGAGTCAAGAAAAGAGTTCTTTCAGATTGAATTAAATATTTTTATTTGATTTCAGTATAATAGTTCTGAATGCAAGTAAATTATTTCTTGGTTTTAAAAAGTATTTTTTACTTTGACGAAATTTCTGGTTTTGGTTTAAATAAAATCGATCACACTTCAATCAAACAAGCCTGAACTCAAATTAAATATATTGGTTTTAAATTTAGCAAATCAAACAAGAAAGTATGGGTTTTTGGTTCAAAATATTCAGATTTTTGATATGATGCAAATATGCTTGAGCTAAGCTAATATTGCTAAGAAAATGACATTACTTGGTTTAAGAAATCCTTTTTACCCGTGTATTTAATAATTGTGCACTACTTTCAGGTTTGTTTTTGTATTCATTCGCTAACACCAGAAGTGGCCATTGTTTATGAATAAATGCGATGGCCCGTTTTGTGAATAAACCACGCAACAAAAAGTAGTGCACAATTATTAAATAAATACTATGGATGCTTTCCTGTTATCGGACGGTATGCAATGTTTAAAAAAGATCAGTTTCGTTAGTAATTGTCAAATTATCAATTGGTGGCGCTAGTGCGCCTTACCCTTCGCCTTAAAGAAAAAGGATGAACAAAGATTGCATGTAGCGTAAATGAGAATGTTGAGATGGATGTGTGGAGTAACAAGAATGGATAAAGTAAAAAAAATGTAT
The DNA here is from genome assembly GCA_963082485.1 of Eudonia mercurella. Lineage (NCBI taxonomy): Eukaryota > Metazoa > Arthropoda > Insecta > Lepidoptera > Crambidae > Eudonia > Eudonia mercurella. The sequence continues at coordinate 12,028,812 of OY720035.1, read as the reverse complement.
AATTGTATTAGAGGAAGTTTGAAAGTGGCGCAATTGACCGAAAAGTTAAGGGTAAATCGTTTGTCTTGGTATGGGCATGTGATGAGAAAGGATGAAACGCATATAACTAAGAGAGTGATGAATATAAGTGTTGATGGATGGAGGGGGAGAGGGAGACCAAAGAAAAGATGGATGGATTGTGTGACCGATGATATGAATGTGAAGGGAGTGACTGCACAGGTGACGACTGATAGAGGAGAGTGGAGATCCCGCCCGATCCTCTAAATGTCACTACACATTTACAGAATACACTAAACATGCACACTAGCTTAGGTCCAAGACACCGTACTCATAGAACAAGGGTACGAAGAACCGGTTCACACGCGCTCTATACCAGGTACAGACATGTACCTGGGCGCTTCTCTCCTCCTCCACGGCCCGGTCTACCCGAGCCGAGGTCCGAGCCTTTAGAGGCGCCTTCGGGTGGTTCCGCTCCCCGATCCGATCCGAACCCTTCGGAGAATCTAGTAGGGCACGGGGACGCGCTCTAGTGCGCGATGCCGTTCCCTCTAGAAAACCTCCGAAAGTGATTCATTTCACACGGCTTGAGGGACCCTTTGCGTTCCTCGCCGCCCCCAAAAAAAACCCGGTGAAGCTGAAAATGCCGTCTGAGGCAATCAGCAAACTCTCTCCAAAAAAAAGAAAAAGAGGAGAGTGGAAGAAACGGACATTTTGCGCCGACCCCAAGTAACAAGGGACCCCCAAGGGACCAGGGCAGGAAGAAGAAGAAGAAGAAAGGGAAAAGTGTCGATTACTAGTTCTTGTCGAACTCTGGTGCCACTATACCCGCGTCTCGTTTTTACAACTGCATTTACATTGCAATAATACTGCTCTAAGAGCGCATAGCAAGGCCCCAGGACCTCGGCCCACGCACGTCTGCACGTGTGCGATCCTTTGCCTTGGCCTTTGTACAGTCAACTACAAAAATAAGTTAACACCTGGAAGTAGAAAAAATGTCTTAACATTTAAATAGCCGTACCGTACCGTACGCGTGTACAACTCTTTATATTATTAAGTTCAATACATGATACTTTTAAAATTCTACGTGTGTCTTATATTATGTAGACAATATTTTGAAAAAGTATGTAAGTAGCTAACTATACTACTTAGAGATGATTTTATGTTTAGAACTATTGCAAACATAATAGTTAAATATTAAAATTTATAGAATTATTAATTGTAGAGAAAACCAGAAATTAAAAAAAATATATATATGAAACCATACTTATGTAGAAAAAATACATCAATGAAAACATGTGTCCTAATGTTAGTAATAGAGCTATCATCATCATCATCATCATCATCAGCCCATACACGTCCACTCCTGGACATAGGCCTCTCCAAGGGCACGTCACTGAGCACGATCCGCGGCTACTGTCATAATAACAGAGTTTGGCCCTATTTCTCGAAAGTATTAGTTTACTAGTATATTAGATATTAGAGAAAAATTTACGAGTTCTAATATTATCTGTTTCTCAAAAATATTTATTAGACTGGTAACGAATACTGGTAGACTAATAAAATATATTAGTGTGGCTTGGCTGAATGCACCTTCTAGCTACCCATGTCTTCTTACCTTCTATTAAATAAAGCGGAAAAAATTCCCGCCACTTTTGTATTCGTTTTCTTTGGGTATGTTCCGATATGCACTGCGAGCACTGTAAGATGTGACGTCAACTTAGTATACTGCGAAGCCGTTCCTTTATAGTTAGCTATACTGGTTACTGTTTAAAACGGAACGCAGTCCAGTATACTGTCATTCATGCTGTCATCCATGTCATTTCTGAACGCTGTTGATCACGTGACCAAAGCACTGAGAGCACCTTACCCCGAAAATGCGTACAGTACAAAAATGGCGACGATTTATGACGTCATATATTTCCCTAGGATGCGACAGTATACTGTCAGTCCATAACGGAACCAGTAAGAGCATTGAACAGTGCTCGCAGTGTATATCGGAACATACCCTTTATTTCTTTTGACGTTTGCACATTGGCGGTAAAAGCAGATTGTTGCTTTAATTTATTATATATTTTAAAATGGATCTTAAGTTAATGGTTCTAAGAAGCATAATAGAAGCAAAAGAAATGAACCACTTGATTAACAGCTGTTAATTCATGTTCATTTGTTCGAGCTCGACACACACTTGCTTTTGATACACCATGCACATCAGCTACTGCGTGGTATTGTGCTCCCGTACCCATCCAATGTAGAGCAACTAAACTCTAGCCAACTCGATAATGAATAAATGTAAACAAACCAAATTAGGGTCAACACAAATCTGGCCAAAAATATTTTTGTGTTTTTCGTATTATAACTTATTATTCTCACTACACATCTCACTTAAATCAGTCGCTCAACGTCGGTAAAAACGTTATAATACGAAGAACGTAAAAAAAACGTTAATTATTTTCACTTGTTAACCCTATTAAACAAATGTCATTACTAAAATTGAGGTATTCTAAACAATTCCGTTATTATAAATTAGCATTTCAAATGAAGATGACTCTAGTATCCATATGGGGTCGATTATCTTAACTACCTCTGAAATCTGCAGCGTAAACAGTGCATTTGCAATGCAAAACAAACATTTAAATAAATCTTTTACGTAAAATCTTTCCTGTTGACCAACTGGACAAGTTTGTCAATACATGCCTGTCACTGTTTTCTTGGGACCGCTTTGTTGGTAAACATTTGTAGGGATGCCTGTGGTACATCACGTCGCGGTCACCACTGTAGGGAAGCCTGGTGGTAGGATGGAAATGCCACATTGAGGAAGGCCAAAGGGAAGATCTTCCTCCGAGCTGGGTGGTATAGCTCGGGGACCGAGGTCCAACGGATGTTGGAGGTGCTATATATAGCGAAGGAGACGGTGAAACTTCGCTACCGCGATGCAGGCTTCCCATACTATTTCACGTCGTAGTATGGCGACGTCGTTGGTAAGCGTTTGTGGCGCCATCTGTTGACACAGTTGAGAAGGTGTTTGCTTCGTGTCAATGTGCGGAGTATGCGGTAGGTGGAGCCGCCACATCACTCCCCCCCTGAGACCGGAGGTCGATGTCAGTGAGTGTGCTCAGCAGTCAGTGCGTCAGAGCTTGCAAGTGCCAGTGGAGAGTGCTGCTGCAGGATGCCCCAGTCTACGGTGAGTCGAGACGGGTGGGGTGAAGGCGCGTTGCCAGTGATGCAGTGTGCTGCTCCTGTCTGCGGTGAGTGAGACAGGTGTTGATGACGGTGGGTCCGAGCTGCTGGTGTGCAGGGCTGCCACGCCGGAGTGATGCGGCCGACATTGATGCACCGGTCGTGGGCTGCGGAGACCAGGTCGGGATGATGCCGTTGAGTGTGTCGGAGGTCCAGGAAGCGTCGTCCATAATGCTGCGGTGGAACTTTGTGGCTCGATTGCTGGCTTGCTGTGACTGCTGGCGAAGGTAGATGGTGGATGAGGAGTGATGCATGGGTGGGCGCTGCTGCGATGATGTTGAAGGTGCTTCTGTGCTCCGTAGGGGTCACCACTGTAGGGAAGCCTGGTGGTAAGATGAAATGCCACATTGAGGAAGGCCAAAATGAAGATAGACTTATAAATGTACAGACCCAATTCTAATCTTTTCGGTTATAAACCAGCACTTGTAAAACTTGATAGATATAACATCAGCTATAGATATTTATAAGTATGGGCACAATAACTTATTAGTTATTGTGCCCATACTTATAAACTACTATTACTACTGTACTACCGTACAGAAGACTCACTCTCAAACAAAAGTCAAGTTTAGGCATATAAAATTGCCTACCTTTACGACTTTCACGCGAAATTGAAACTTATCGAGTGACCCGAGCGCACATATTCACTTAGGCAACGCTGACTCGATATCGATTTGACGTCAGTAGCGCAGGGTTCCCACTCATGGATTAATAAAGATAATAGTGTGAATTAATTCACAAACATCCTTTAGAAAGTAAGACTAAATCAAAACACTTTAACAAACGCAATAAGCAACTTTTATAATTATGTACTAAGCTACAGATTTTTGTATTGGCAAAAGAAAATCAAGTCTGTTCATTACATTGTTTTTGATTAACCATTAAAGATTTTTATGGCTAAATAACTACAGACATATGCAACTATTACTAGGTGGAAAATAAGAGAAGCACAGAGAACTACCAGCCGCCCCCATAATTGTAGTCTAAGAGCTGGCAGTTATTTTGGGTATGTTAAATTAGTTTATAGTACAGAAAGGTGAGTAACTAGGTAGTTACTTTGAATTAAATAAAAAACAGTTATGTAAAGGAAAGAAATGCGTTTATTTTTTTTCCAATGGCGAATTGGCAATTTCACGTTCTAATTCTTTTTTGTATTGCAATGTGTGCTGTTGTGCTTGGGTATTTGTTTGCGATGGGGTGTGACTATAAGTGGATACCAATATATTATTTTTCTTTGATAAATGAGATGTAAGGTCCTTGGATGTCTGTGGAACAGCTTTGGTGGATGTATTTTCAGTTGTTACAATTAAATCACGAGCATCTGGTTCAATGTTTTTTTGAGACTTATAAGGTAATAATTTCGTTGGAAATGCATCACTTTTAAGCCGCTTAGAAATAGAAGTTATGATAGCAGAGTCATCAAAATGTTCAGAACAAACGAAGTTATTTTTGGCCTTGTTTAACTTTTTTTCATCAAGTAAATCTTCTCTGTCGATTGCTGTTAGCCATTCTTGTCGTCTGAAATAAAAGATAATGCCAGTTTAATTATAAACCGGTCAAGGTTATTAAATATTATGTATCATGAATCATGCATGATACTTTACGACTTTGTACATTAATCTCTTAGTCTATATCCATAGGGAATTTATATTTTTTTGTTGCATCCATTTTATGTTGAAGCGAAAAAACAATTAGTAACACTACTCTCGGCACTATGGATTTTTCGTTTATTTGTTAGGTACCTAATGGTAATTTGTTTTAAACAGAGTCTAAAGCGTTTAATTTTAGGTACCTACATAAAACTATATTTAATCAAAAAGGGAATCAAATATTTGTGATCAATACGAAAATCAAGGTACCTACCTACTAAATACCTAGGCTGCTAATTAATAGCTGTTAATATCAACTTATTTCGCTTCAGACGCCCTAAACCGCTTACCTATGTAGTATAACAATCTCGACTAATCGTACAGCAATACAAAACAATTGGCTAAGTGATGATTTAATTAAATACAACTAAATAGCTTACCTTTCAATATCTTCCGGAATTTTAAAAAATGTTAATTTCGATTCATTATTCTTTCTTTTATTTAGACACCCGTTAACACAACAGTATCTTTTATACGGATTATAAGATCGTTTAGTAGTCATTGCTCGGTGCACAAAAATCATAAAAATAATCGTTCGTTTTACGCGCGACGACAACGCGCGACGTGGAGCATGCGAGCTGAGCGGCAACCTACTGCCATACGCCTGCTCGGGAGGCGCGCCGGCCGAACGTACTAAAAACTGCGGAGTGAAGCCCCCTAGGGTAGCTGGGTAGAAACTCGTTAATAATCATTTAATCGTTATTATTTAACCAAGTTAACAAAAAACAAATGTATATAAACGTAAAGAATTAAATTCCGTCAACATCATTTGAGTGTTTGTTATCTCAGAGGTTGGGGTTGCAGGTTCAAATCCCGCTTGTTTAAAATTTCTACACTTTTCCAAATTTTATGATGATAATATGACTATTACCATTTTAACTTTTTTAGGGTTACACAAAATAATTTAATGAACGCTAGATATTAAACAATACCATGGACTAATACAATACAATACTCAAGTACACAGGCCAACCAAATAGCTGATCTTTGAAACACTAACGCCACCTAGGAAGAGAATAGAAACTGATTGTGATTACTTGGCCAAAATATGTCTCTGCTACTTTAGCTTTAGCAACGAACCCTAGTGGCAGGTAGTAATACTAGCTAAAATTACATCTTGTTCTATTTCACACTAGATGGCGCTGCTGCCACAGTGAAATGAACGAAACCATTATTTCCTACACTGGCAATACCATGCATATAAAACACGACGCCATGTTGAGAAATGCTTCTTTTTGATTGGTTAGTTGACGAAGACCCCGCGTTGCGCAGTTGGAAGTTCAAGTTGACATGGCGGTCAATGAATCGGCCATTTTGCCGGCAAGCTGTGATTCAGAGATTTATAAACTTGGATTAATCTTGCCGCATCGCGGCAATCAACCATTTTATAATAAAGGTAAGCAACATTTACCAATCCCTTTATAATTCAGTATTAAAGAAATACGTTATTTGCACTAGGTATCTCCACAATATTCGTTTATGTGTATTGTGGTCGTTTTATCGGTGCAAGAGTAAAGTGGTTCACCCATTCGTAAGCACAGCAATTTCTCTGTTTTCGATAGTTACGAGCCATACATACATGCTGTTATTAATACTGACTGAGTACTAGTTTAATCTGTTTGTAGCCTATGTAGTACAAGATCTAATTTTGTTTCAGATATAGGGTGAGGCCGGCAACATGTATTTATATAATCTAACTTTGCAAGGTTCTACATGCATTACCCATGCTGTTCATGGAAACTTTTCGGGTACTAAACAGCAGGAAATCGTGATTTCACGAGGGAAAACTTTGGAACTGCTTCGTCCAGATCCAAACACCGGAAAAGTGCATACTCTCATGAAGGTTGAAATATTTGGCATTATTCGTTCTATGATGTCATTTCGTCTAACCGGCGGCACTAAAGGTTGGTGAACTTTGTAAATAGAATAGACCACGTGTGATACCCACGTACCCCACACGTGGTCTATTCCTAACCTCTATAATTTATATTATTTATCTATACTAATATTATAAAGCTGGAGAGTTTGTTTGTTTGTTTGAACGCGCTAATCTCAGGAACTACTGGTTCGAATTGAAAAATTCTTTTTGTGTTGAATAGTCCATTTATTGAGGAAGGCTATAGGCTATATTACATCACGCTATGACTAATAGGTGTGGAACAGTCGCTAATTAACGCGGGTGAAACCGCAGGGCACAGCTAGTATAATATAATTTCTAATAACCTCTATAGATCACACTGACCTATACACGCCTTCAATATAACCTGTGGACGAGCCACGTTCTTAATGTTAACCTCATTTTGATATAGAATTAATGTTTTCCTCTACTGCATTGTCTTGCTCCATAATTATTCTATCACAATAGAATTATGGGATAACTAGATGCAAAAACTAAATGTCAACATGTCGCTCTTGGTTTTCTTGATATGATAACTAGGATGTACCATGTTTTGACACAGTTATAGCTATCTAATTGAGGACACTTATTTAGAAGCCAAATATAGATGTTCACTGGGTTAAAGTGTCGCAAAAGGGCTGCAGGACTTAGTGGCGACGGGGTCGACTAGGTTAGGCTCTGTTAGTCTTGTGACCTACACCTAGCGGAGGCTCACGAAGCGATCCGGAGCCACACTTGTTAAAAGTTCAATCTCCCATACTAAAACATCGCAAATTTTGTGTGGCTTCAGCTTCATACAAAATCATCAGAAAATTTTCTCTTTTTTTCAAAATTTTGTTTTACCCTTTTTGAAAAATTTGTCTCACTTTTTGAAAGCTATGATTTTCGTCATTTTATGAAAAAAAAGTTACGAGTAATTTGGTGCACCCCCTTTGCGATACCCGGACCGTTCACTGCTAAATTGTACCTAGAATATGTTGAAATCATAAGAGTTATCTCAAAAGAGGAAGAAGGGTTGACGCCGAATTTTAAGAGGGGGTGGGGGGTACACCCCCTACTCCTCCCCAAAACTCTGATATGCATACTTTATTTTTTAACGAATTTTCAATTTTGCCAAAAAGACATGGTTTTTAATGTCTCCGGTGCTGCGGGAAGTGCAGCCCCTCCACCCTTGCGTAAAAAAAACGTAGGCATTTCATGGTCGCCTAAGGCTTGCCTGTGTTTTATTACAGCGGGTGGGGACTGATTTCCCTCCGCAACTCCGGGCTCATAAAACACTAGCCTAGGGCAGACTAGTACCATGTTAAGTCAGGGGTAGACTCATTTTTACTTAATCTTACCTCAAGGTGAATGAAACATGAGAAAATGTCAAAACACAAAATGGCAGCTGATTAGATTTTTATACATTTACTTCAAAACACTAATTTTAGCTTTTTTGTCAATTTAGTAGTGCTGCCAAGAAGTGAAAAGTTGGCAATAGACCTGTCATTTATTATCAAAATAAATTTTTTACCTAAAAATTATTCATCATCATCATCTCAGCCAAAAGACGTCCACTGCTGGACAAAGGCTCCCCCAATGATCAAAAAAAATAAAAAATTAATAATTTTCAATAATTTATTGCGAGTCTTACTTGACTCCTAGCAATAAAAATTAGTGTACTTGTTCCTAATTATGAATTCTTTATGCAAAAAAAAACTTCCACAAAATTTGTTGTCAACAATTGGAATACTGAGCCCTAATATTAATTATTCTTCTATTTTCAGATTATATTGTCATTGGGTCTGACTCTGGGCGTATTGTGATTCTGGAGTACATCCCAGCTAAAAATATACTAGAAAAAGTTCATCAAGAGACATTTGGAAAGTCAGGATGTCGAAGAATTGTACCTGGACAGTATTTGGCCATTGACCCCAAAGGACGAGCTGTTATGATAGGTAATTTATATAGTCCCTTTCATATTAAGGCTATTTATCTTAGCTTGATAGGGCATGCCAAGATTTCTCCTCTCCCAATTCCTAACACTTGCAACCCATCTTGACTTCTGTGTAAGCCTGTTTCAAATTATATCAAGTTGGTTTGTTGAATATTAAATTTACAATATGCATTTGTGATTTTAGGTGCTATAGAAAAACAGAAACTTGTCTACATTCTGAACAGAGATGCTGAAGCTAGATTAACAATTTCATCTCCACTGGAAGCTCACAAGTCCAACACACTGGTTTACCACATGGTGGGTGTAGATGTTGGCTTTGAGAACCCTATGTTTGCGTGTCTAGAAATTGACTATGAAGAGGCTGATTCTGACCCTACAGGTAAGCAATATTTATATACTATTTTACCTATGAATAAAATAACGTATTTAAATTTAATACTTTTAGATAATGAAAACTATGACAAAAACACAGCTACATATGACTTCACCAGTATCTTTTTTATGATAGTGATATTTCAATCACTTGTTTGATAGCTACCTAAGACCATTCTTATAATGATTATTTTGAGGTCCGTGTTTCCGATTGACAGTGACGTAAAATCCTCTTTTATATGAATATATACTTGCTTATTCTGTATTAATCTTTATAATTAAACATGACAATAACAATACTTTTCCTCTTTACAGGTGAAGCCGCACAGAAAACACAACAAACATTAACTTTTTATGAATTGGACTTGGGTTTGAACCATGTTGTCAGAAAATACTCTGAACCTTTAGAGGAACATGCTAATTTCCTCATAACTGTACCTGGGGGCAATGATGGACCATCTGGTGTGCTCATTTGTTCCGAAAATTATCTTACATACAAAAATCTTGGTGATCAGCATGACATTCGTTGCCCCATTCCTCGACGACGTAATGATTTGGATGACCCAGAAAGGGGCATGATCTTCGTATGCTCTGCAACGCATAAAACCAAATCTATGTTCTTCTTTTTGGCACAAACTGAGCAAGGAGATATATTTAAAATCACAATAGAAACTGATGAAGATATGGTCACTGAAATTAAACTTAAATACTTTGATACGGTTCCAGTTGCCACATCTATGTGTGTACTGAAAACTGGATTCTTGTTTGTCGCCTGTGAATTTGGAAACCAGTAAGTTTTCATATCAATCACCATCAGTCATGATATCATAATTATGTTTCAGTCAATTTGCATGTGAGCTTGTTAGGTTGGATCATTTCAGTCTACAAGATTTTTAAAAACATGCAAGAGAAGTAATCTCTGAACCAAGGTCCTCCTTTTCTTTTTGGGGAGAGTGCACACTGAGATGAGATGCACATTTATTTCAAACATTAAAAGTTTATTATTATTTATTATTATAGTAAAAACTGACAAAAGGTTTTCCTTACAGCTATTTATACCAAATTGCTCACTTGGGAGATGAGGATGATGAGCCAGAGTTTAGTTCAGCAATGCCTTTAGAAGAAGGTGACACATTTTTCTTTGCTCCGAGACCTTTGAGGAACTTGGTGCTGGTTGATGAACTTGATTCACTTTCTCCAGTTTTAGGTAAAGAAAAATTCTATTTTTATTGATTAAAACAAAACGCATAGTTTTCTATTTGTATTCTATTGTTTTACATATTCTCAAGTATGAAAGTATGTACCCTGATATATTATTAATTGTAAGATTGTTTATTATTGATTGTTTTCAGCTTGCCATGTAGCAGATTTAGCTGGAGAAGATACACCACAAGTATACTTGGCCTGTGGGCGTGGCCCGAGATCCTCTATAAGAGCTTTGAGACATGGGTTAGAGGTAGCCGAGATGGCTGTGTCAGAACTGCCTGGTTCTCCTAATGCAGTATGGACCGTCAGACGACATAAGGATGGTAAGTACACTGAACTATATTGCAATTAAAATCATTAGCATTATTTTTTTTTATTTGAGCAGGCGTTATGTATTTCCAGTATTTTAAAACATAATAAATAAAATTCATATAAGACTAACCTAGATGAGTTATAAAATATTTATGGAAAGTAAAATTCGGAGCATAGTGATTATAAATCATTGGTCCGTGTTACTGATAGACCGTGACGCTACAAAAATAACCACATATGAATGCTCCTTTTATCAACAAGTTACTAATAAAACCCTGGCTGTTTGTCATACATAAACACCAGTGGTTTTTCTTTTCAGACTCTTCTATTGGGCGATGAACCAAATGAGACGCTTCCACCAAAGTCACAGGTAGGCAATGGAGACTCCTATTCGCTTCACTGGAGGACGTCGACGAGAATCAAATTATTTGCAACCAGTTGAAACTTTACCACATTTTACCTTGAAACTTTTCTTTGGTTGCAGAGGAATACGATTCCTACATCATAGTCTCATTCGTAAACGCTACCCTTGTGCTCTCTATCGGTGAGACCGTCGAGGAGGTGACGGACTCTGGGTTCCTGGGCACGACGCCGACGCTGAGCTGCCACGCGCTGGGCAGCGACGCGCTCGTGCAGGTGTACCCCGACGGCATCCGCCACATCCGCGCCGACAAGCGCGTCAACGAGTGGAAGGCGCCGGGCAAGAAGTCCATAGTCAAATGCGCAGTCAACCAAAGACAAGTCGTCATAGCGTTGACCGGCGGCGAATTAGTTTATTTCGAAATGGACCCCGTAAGTGTATTTTTATTTCTACTGCTATACCTGTTACCGACGTAATGAGTGGTGATGCTTTCGGGCGTCACCGTTCAATAGTGGTGCGTAGCTGCCCCATGCAGTGATGAGCCCACAACGTCGTAGATCATACCATCCTCCCTGTTAGGTTGAGGGTGGACTCGGCATATTCCATAGCCAAGCTGGAGTCGTTCAGACTATGAAGGCGGCAAAACCATGCTGTGGACAAATATTACCTATAAATGCTGTGTTGCTGTCTATGAATCCTAATAATTTTACGACATATTCTTTATAAACTTATTTACTTTACAGACTGGACAACTAAATGAATATACAGAGAGAAAGAAGTTGTCCTCGGATGTATCTTGCATGGCATTGGGATCGGTGGCTACTGGAGAACAGCGGGCCTGGTTCTTAGCAGTTGGTCTCAATGATAACACTGTTCGCATCATCTCTTTGGATCCATCGGTAAGAATACTTATTTAACCTAACATGTAGTATTAAAATTTTCCATGATGATACAAGGACACCACTGATTTTTGATTACAAAATCCCAAAATGCGTTATTCTAAAATTTCTGACTATATCTTTCATACATTGAATTGTGTCTTGTCTATGTAGCAGACTATAAACCATATTTTCTTTTTTAGGACTGTCTATCCCCAAGGTCTATGCAAGCTTTACCGGCAGGAGCGGAGTCATTGTGTATAGTTGAGCAACCATTTGAGTCGGGAGCTAAGTCTGCATTGCATCTCAATATTGGACTGAGTAATGGTGTATTGCTAAGAACAACTTTAGATTCTGTCAGTGGTGACTTGGCAGATACAAGAACAAGGTTTGTATTTCATTTAATTTGGTTGGTTTTACCCATTGTTTTATTGTAGTTACTTAATTTCAATGATGTTATCTTTCCGTGTTTCATCTGATTAACATTGACGAACATTTAACTTTATCTGAGACTCTCAACTTGACATTAAAATAAAACTTTGCATTGCATATTTTTAATTGAATTGTTTATTTCCAGATATCTTGGTTCAAGACCAGTCAAACTATTTAAAGTAAGAGTACAAGGAACAGAAGCAGTACTCGCGGTTTCATCGAGAACTTGGCTTGGTTATCATTATCAAAATCGGTTCCATTTGACGCCGCTTTCATATGAATGCTTGGAGTATGCTGCTGGATTTAGTTCAGGTAATTATACTTTGACAAAAACCTAATATTGTCCGACGTAATGCGTGGCGATGCTTTCGGGCGTCGCCATTCAATAGTGGTGCGTAGCTGCCCCATGCAGTGATGAGCCCACAACGTCGTAGATCATACCATCCTCCCTGTTAGGTTGAGGGTGGACTCTGCATATTCCATAGCCAAGCTGGAGTCGTTCAGGCTATGAAGGCGGCAAAACCATGCTGTGGACAACATTTACAATTATAATTAAAATAACTATCATTACTTATTCCCTAAAACTAATTATTGTATATTGTCTCACAGAACAGTGTGCTGAAGGTATTGTCGCGATCTCATCAAATACTTTACGAATTTTGGCACTAGAAAAACTTGGCGCCGTATTTAATCAAACGTACGTGCCTCTAGAATATACACCAAGAAAATTTGTTATCAACAGTGAAACCAATCACATAATAATCTTGGAGACTGATCACAATTCGTACACTGAAGATATGAAGAAACAAAGAAGGTAAATGGAGTAATTGTTAACTTCACTATTTATTTTGCTTTACATCAAAATGATGAAAAAATTACACTTTAAACCGAATTCAATGTAGATTACCCTGCAGTACTGATTTTTATTTCAAATTATTATTTATGTTATGTGAATGTAATAACTTCGTTTGCTAATATTAATTCAATAATCTAGGGTGCAAATGGCTCAAGAAATGAGGGAAGCCGCAGCCGGCGGTGGGCCGGAAGAACAACAACTTGCCAATGAAATGGCAGACGCATTCCTTTCGGACATACTACCTGAAAATGTGTTCTCATCACCAAAAGCAGGAGTCGGTAAGTTGAATCTTCATTTTTACGACTCACGCCATGTTCTCTGGGCAAGAGCAGAAAATGTCAATGAGCATACTGACTCTAATCGAATATGGCCAAATTAAATCTCTGCGTTAATCCCAGATGACTCATGTGAGTCATTTGATTCTAGCATGGGAAACATGTCTATAATGTTAAAATAATTATACACTGAAATATCTCTAAACAAATCTTAGCTAGTTAATAAATAAATAAACTTAAATGCCTACCTAAACATAAATAATTACCTACTAAGCATCCATTACTAAGAAAAGTAATATTTTTTTATCACCAAATAACTATCTGTTCCGGGATTCGAAACTCCAAAAACCCTTAGTTTCCCAGACAGTATTGGTAAACGCTGGACACATGCCAAATATTTTACTAAATAAGAATTGTTTCCGTTACCAGGAATGTGGGCATCGCAGATCCGCGTGGTGGACATGGGCACGGGCGGCGGGCAGCCCAGCACTCTGTTCAAGCTGCCGCTGGAGCAGAACGAGGCCGCCGTGGCGCTGTGCGTGCTGCGCTGGACCGGCCAGCCCGCGCAGCCCTACCTGGTAGTCGGCGTCGCCAAGGACTTGCTTCTTTCCCCGCGATCGTGCACCGAGGGCAGTTTGCACGTATACAAGGTACGACTGGTTCCCACCGAACCCTTTTCATCTGTATGTCAAAGTTTTATAACGGGAATTAACTCAAAAAGGTAACTTTTTAAATTATCATGTTCACTTAGTATGATCCTGTTAACAATAATTATTCTAATTACTTATTATTACAAAGATTATTTTAATTATTATTTGATTTATTATGATTTTTTTATTAATTTAATTAGAATAATTATTGTTAACAGGATTATTACCATGTTTTCTGTACTACATAGGTGCTAGTCTCCGTTATAATACTTTTTACGTCGATTGTTACCGATGATGAAAAAACAGTTCGCTCCTAAAATTTCAGATGAAATTCTGTGATTATTAACTTAACCAGATCTGAGTTTGCTTTGTAAATACATTTCTAATAAAACATATTTTATAGTGTTCTACATGCAGTATTTCATCTTTTGTAGATTTATGGCTCTGGCAAATTGGAATTGGTACACAAAACTCCCGTAGACGAGTATCCCGGGGCGCTTGCGGCTTTTAATGGGAGATTAGTAGCTGGCGTGGGGCGTATGCTCAGGTTGTACGACCTAGGACGTCGGAAGTTGTTACGTAAATGTGAAAACAGACACATTCCAAACATTATAGCAGACATAAAAACTATTGGTCAACGAATATACGCAGCCGACGTACAAGAATCTGTATTTTGCGTCAAGTATAAAAAGAGAGAAAACCAGTTGATCATATTTGCTGATGACACTAACCCCAGATGGATAACGAATGAATGTATACTAGATTATGACACTGTAGCGATGTCCGACAAATTTGGAAATATTGCTGTGATGAGGCTGCCGCAATCTGTTTCGGATGATGTCGATGAGGATCCGACAGGAAACAAGGCTCTATGGGACAGAGGTAAATAGCGAAACGATTTAATTTAATTTACTGATAGTAAATGTTATGATGATACCAATCTATTCACACATGCTAGACTTATGAAAATTAATGATTCTATTTAACAATCTGAGTTAAAAAAAGACTAGTAAAAGTATGTTTTTTTTTAATATTTATTACTAACAGTAAAATTCTTTCCAGGTCTTCTCAATGGCGCGTCACAAAAAGGAGAAATAGTAGTAAACTTTCACGTTGGCGAAACCATCACATCACTGCAAAGAGCTACTCTGATACCGGGCGGGTCGGAAGCACTTCTCTACGCGACCGTCAGTGGTTCCCTAGGAGTTCTCCTGCCGTTCACATCTAGGGAAGATCATGATTTCTTCCAGCACTTGGAGATGCACATGAGAAGCGAAAACTCTCCTCTTTGTGGAAGAGATCATCTCTCCTTCAGGAGCTACTACTACCCCGTAAAGGTTCGTATTTTGTTTTTCTGTTCATTTATTAATTCAGTTTTTAATAAATACTTTCTAGAACTGGAACATTTTATAATTTTAAATATTCTACAATCTTTATTTATGTCAAGTAGTCAGTCGTATAAATTAGGAATCAAACTTTAAAATTCAAAATGACGTCAAATCTAAGCCATGATTTCGTAAACCTTAGTGTACATTGTACAAGGTCTTTTTACCGAGAAGAATCCGTTAAATACTCTGCAAGTGCTATATTTTCTGCTAGTAGTAGTTAAATATCAACAGTAAGTCAACAGCTGCTCTTGTTTTTGAGGGTGGTTGTGTTACACTGTTGGTAGAGTAGCGGCGCTGAGCGGTGGTGCGTGTGCTTGTCGTTATGGCGGCTGCGAGCTGCTGCCGACGCCGCGGTTCTCGAGAGTCGGGCATGTCTTATGGCCTGCCTGTAGTATTTTGAACTAACACTTTTACAAAAAAGTGAGTCTTAACTGAAATTTATTAACAAGTATTCCTAAATTACACTTTCTTTTTCAGAATGTAATCGACGGAGACCTTTGCGAGCAGTTTAACTCCTTGGAACCTGCTAAACAAAAGGCGATTGCGGTTGATCTCGAGCGAACTCCAGCTGAAGTCTCAAAAAAACTAGAAGATATCAGAACCAGATATGCATTTTAAGTTTTCGACTAGTGATGGTACAATATTTTTTAAGAATAAATAAGTTGACAGATATTCACCTCTTTTATTCAATGACACTGCAACAGCATATATTAGCAATTATTAAAGCTCATAGGTACAAGTAACATCTGTTTTCAGGCAAACTGAAATTCTTATCATTTTGATCTTAGAGCGGTAGTATTTTGTATACGTTCCTGCCTAGTTGTTCGTTCATTAGAAAACTAAAAGGTGTACGCTAACGCAACTATTACTGTTAATTTGTTATTACAAATAAAAATGCTCCTGTTCTCTTGGTTCAGAATTATTATTGCCGCTCGATACCTAGTTTATAAAGGAACAAGAGTATCGATCCTAAAAGGGATGCACTTTAAAATATTGTACAAAAACTATAGTGTACCTACCCGATCCTACCTTTCGGAGAATCTAGTAGTAGGGAACTATTTTTAACTATCTTATCGTAACCGATACAAATGATACTATGGACATTACAATATAATGGAATTTATGCGACTAAAGGATTTTGAAATGTAAAGATCACAATTGATACATACTATCGGTGGTTTTTCTTATATTGAGGAAAAATAGTATCGATAGTTTATTCGTCTATAAGGATCTATATTATATACTATAGTAATGGGTTTAAAAACAATATAAATAATTATGTAGTTCTAATTCAGCAAATGGAAGCAAATTCTTTTTTTAGATTAAAACTAGATTTTTCGGCAACACTAGTCAATGCCTTGCATTGCGAATGCTAAGTGGTACCTAGGCCTAGGTAGGTACTTACCTACGCAAATATTGTGTAACACCTTAGTGTACCTACATAATTCCTAAGAGACTGATTTCTAAT
Organism: Eudonia mercurella; assembly: GCA_963082485.1. Classification (NCBI taxonomy): domain Eukaryota; kingdom Metazoa; phylum Arthropoda; class Insecta; order Lepidoptera; family Crambidae; genus Eudonia; species Eudonia mercurella. The sequence goes on along the minus strand of OY720035.1, from coordinate 12,011,895 downwards.
CTATTCCACCTTGATGACCATTTAGCAAGTAATAGCATAATCAGCAATATTTAAGTAGGTACGTACTTTTTTGGATATTTACATGTTACAATAGAGTGGGATAAATGGAGATAATTTATTTTAGACTTCCGTTGAGAGTGCGATTATTTGACGCTCGTATGTGCCATATTAGTTTTTTTAGAACCTAAGCCCAACTGCTACGCCGAATAAATATTTTGAATTTGAATTTGTATCACATTATGTCGCGTCGGAGCGGGCCGCAGCGCAGCGCAAAATGCTTACATAGCAAATTAATGACGGGCCGGGTCGCAGTCGCAGCGCATTGACGGATTTTGAATACAGCGTACTGCGTTATGGACTTAGAATAATAACGCCTAGAAGCCGAGTACGTGCACGGCGATTGAGGCAAGTTTAACCAAGCCATATGTGGCTTGGTTGGCCGAACGGCTCACTAGTATCCAAGGTCACGTCGTGTCGTAAGCAGCTCCGCAATTTTTGTTTATAATGACGATTTGTGCCATCAAAGGATGCTTTCACAAGTCAGAATCTAGCAAAAAGGATGCTAAGATTACATTTCACCTGTAAGAACAGCTAATCAATGTTTATTTTTTCGTAAAACACGATATTAATGTTCGTAAATTTGTAATATGTCATTCCATGTATGTTTTGCTAGATGTAGGAAAACTTTTACCCCATTTTGTGTTCCGAGTTTTTATATTTAGAGTTGTTCTTATCCAAGTCTAGAGTCCAAGAAAGACAATTTATCACGATTGCTGTTATCAAAGCGCTAGTTATTTAGAAAATAGTTACAGTTACAAGGATTTTAAACTGACATGCTGAAAAAATATAACAGTATTTTTTCCTGATAAGACTGATTTTTGTGCAATAAAGTAAATTAATAAATATTGGCATTCTTATTTATCACCAAACATTGTTACATTTACATAACATTACATGTACATGTTTTCGTGTTATATGTAAGTATCTTTAAATAAGTAGCTAATGATATGAAAATTGTGGTAGTCGTAGCTTCACCGCCATCTTATCTTATCTTTTAGTTAGCTAAAGGCTCGAAATAATATTCAATGCATAATGAGATAAAATTATGCTTCCAAATAGTTTAAGAGAGAAGTGGCAATCCATTGTCTCTACCTACCTCTCCTGAGGGATTGAGGCGTGACTATTTATGTATAATAATCACAAACTTAAATGAAAACATCTTAATGTTTATAACAGTTAATATTATTAATGTATGCCGTTAATATAATAAAATAATATGTAATAATTATAGAAGACAATTTTCTTTTTGTGACTATTGACTTTGTGGCTATTTTCAGATAAAAAAATTGAAGTAATTAAAAAAATTAAAAAAACAACAATACAATTTTTAAACTATGAAACAAGATAAGAGTTTAGTAACTTACCCATTTACCCCGAGTTTGGGGAAATTACCATTTTACTTGCAACATTTATTCGTACAGTTGTGTGTGTAATGACAAGCTGCTGACGCACACGACGGAGTATTTTGTGCCTCAATATTTTGACGAACTTTGTTTGACACTATCGTTCTAGGCGTTATTATTCTAAGGTTATGGATAGCTCTGACGAAGAACTTTCTTTTTTACACGACTGCCAAAAAAAGGAGTGTTATTGTTTTCAGGGTTCATGTATGTATGTATGTGATGTTTCTTTATTCCACCATAATTTCTAAACGCCTGAACCGATTTAGATATATTATGATGTATCGTTACAATCCTTGCATCGTTCCGACTAAGCTAGTAAAAATTTGGAAATTCAACCCCTATGTGGGTAAAATAGGGAATGAAATTTCGTATGATGAAAATTCGTCATTGGAGTTGGAGACTATAATAGAACTTGATGTTTAGCATGATATCCGTAGAGGTTACTTTTTGTTTCTTGTGTTCCAGAAAAGCAGATCAGGTTGGCCAAAATAAAACCCTCTATTGGTGTTCGTTTTTATTCCGGCAGAGCTTCGCCTTACAAAATGTTTCGCAGCAGAATGAGAACGAATAATGATTACAATTGGTTTTATAGGGAAGTCACAACCATAGACCATATACAATATTGGGTACACCATAGACAGTGACAGAGACATACTGTGTTAAAACTACCTGATAAAGTCAATACGATGATGTTCAAAATGTAATGTAATTTAAATGTAATCTATATAATCCTGACATGTATTCAATAATAATTATATTTATAATAATCCAATAAACTAACTCATTATTAATCAAATAAATCAATGATAATTATAACTGGCGCTAGTAGCGGATGTAACAGCTATGATGCCTTCTTCATAGACCAGAAGCGGTGGCGGCATTAGTAGCGGATGCTAACACTCGGCCATCCTGCATTGGCCGTGTCCCACGGCGATCACCATCATTTTCTCTCGGATCCTGAGTCTGTAAAAAAAAATATTCCGAAGTATTTATTCTTTCCACACAGTCATGTACGATATTACTTACAATTTAAAGAAAAGTCACACAGCTCTTGAAAGAAATGGATTTTAAAACACACAGCTTAAGTTACATAGTTTATCTATCACATAGCACACAGTTTTAAGTCACACAGTTTATTTATCACATAGCACACAGTTTTAAGTCACACAGTTTATTTATCACATAGCACACAGGTTTAGTCACATAGTTAATTTAGACACACAGATCTTAAGATAATTTCTTTGTTTAAGATCTTGCAGAGCAGTTGAGTTGCTTTGTTGATTATCACCCAGAATTCAATTACACAATCTTTTATTTACTCCATAGCAAGTATCTAAAGATAGAGCCAATGTTTCATATTTAAGCCACTCTGAATATGTAATTCCATAAGCATAAAGGTTTATTAGGTAGGTCGTAGGTAGCACATAATTACTATCAGTTTTTAGCAGTTACATATATGCAAAATATTATTACACTTCTGTTTTTTTTTTGGAATGACATTTTAATTGTGTGTTAATACATAACTTATGTATCGATTTTTAGTTTATTTATATCATTGATATCGATTTCTAAAGTTAAAGACCTCTGTACATTGAATAATATTAATGATACAGTAAATATGGTTTTATAATATATAATGATTTAATTACCAAATTAAGCTTTTACTTTGATTACTAATGAAATATACAGTTAACATATTCTATAAAAATAGCTACAGAGCCAGAGCACACGCTTTTAACACAAACAACTAGGCTATTAACGTTAACTTTCAAGGTCTATCAAATCATCTCTATCCACATCTCGATCGCTACCAGAGCTATCATCATCAGACATAGTGGTTTTATAAGGCCGTAATACTTCACCACGAACAACTGCACTAAATCGCCTATACCCTTTCATACCCTTTATACTAGTTATTGTGTAACGATCTAGTGAAGGATCTGCCTTACATACTTTATAAGGACCAGTATACAGTCCGGCCAGCTTTCTTGTAACTTTAACCGTAGTATCCCTTGCAACCCCTCCTTTCCACAGCACGAGTTGCCCTACCCTGTACTTTAAACATTTTTTATGTTTGCGGTCAAATCTACTTTTCATAAGAGTCATGTTCTTATTGATACGTAGTTCAGCTTTGTCTCTTCTAGTTTGCAAATCTTTTTGTTGAAGATCACAGTCTTGAGGAGCATCGGAAGGATATCCCGGAAAGCGAGTATTTGAATGGCCAAACATTAGGCTAAAAGGTGAAACACCAGTAGTAGAATTTGGGGTATTGTTGATTCCCCACACTACTTCAGGTAATTTTATGTCCCAACTACACTCACTTTCAGACATTGTGTTTAAACCATTTAATAAAGTACGGTTTACTCGTTCGACTTGTCCGTTAGAACGAGGACTAGCGATTGCATTTAAAACATGTTTAAACTGAATTTCCTGTGCAAATTGTTTAAAATAACGACTAGTGAAAGCTTTGCCTCTATCAGTAATAATTCTACTAGGATTACCGAATTGAGTAAATATTTCTTTAAGTAACTTGATGCTCTCTAATGAACTACAGTTTTTGGCAGCTTTTGCAAAAACAAATTTTGTAAAGGAATCAATGACGACTAAAACATAGGTATTTCTATTACGTGTTTTAACAAAAGGGCCTAGGTGATCAGCATGAAGTGTGTGCATAGGAATAGCTGCTTTGCTAATTGGGTGCAATTCACCCTCAGTCCTCCCATAATTGCCTTTACCAAATGCGCAATGCAGACATGAATTAATATACTTTCGTATAAATCTTGTCATTTTGGGAAACCAGAATTGTGCCTTAATGGAGGTTTCGCATTTTTCGAATCCGGGATGCCCAATCTGATCATGCAGTTTCTGTAAGAGGCCATATTTAGCTAATTTAGGGATAACAAAACGTTCACCAGCCAGGGTTTTCCTATACAACACGCCCTCTCTTGTCACATAGTTATTTAAAATATCAGAGTTAGCATTTGGCTCACGGAGCCGAGTTAAAATATTCTTTATTCCGTCGTCTTGCATTTGTAATGTCAATAACCAGTCTGCATTATTAATCATAAGGACTGTTGTCGAATGAGAAACGGGATTCCTGCTTAAAGCATCTACATGTTTCATGCGTTCGCCAGGCCTATACTCGATTTCCAAATCAAAGTCTTGAATTGTAAGCCACCAACGGGCAATGCGCGGTATCAAGTCTTTCTTTACAAGAGTAGTACGTAAAGCTGCGCAATCAGTGACTATTTTAATAGGAATGCCTGTTACATATATTCGAAATCGTCGAAGAGACTCCACTACAGCAAGCGTCTCTAATTCGTAACTGTGATATACTTTTTCTTCCTTAGTTGTGACTCTGCTAAAAAATGCTACTGGTTTTAAACATTCGTCTTTTTGTTGTTGCATAAGAATACCTCCTAACCCGAATTTACTTGCATCTGTATGCAACTCTGTCTTAGCATCTTTAACATATATGGCTAAAATTGGTCGTTCGATCAATCGTCGTTTTAATGTTTGGAATGCTATTTCCTGATCAGGGCCCCATTGCCACTCTACTCCCTTTTTGGTAAGTTCTGTTAGTGGTCGTGCTATTAGGGCAAAACTTTGAATGAACTTTCTAAAATAAGAAGTTAAACCAATAAACTGTCTTATTTCATGAACATTGCGAGGTCTTCTATAGTTAGCTACACAGTCAATTTTTGCTTGGCCAGGTTGTATCGAACCGGAACTAATATCATAACCCAAATACGTAGCAGTGTCTTTAAGGAAACTACATTTTTTTAAATTTAATTTTAAATTTGCATGTGTCAATAATTGTAATACTTTTTCTAGTAGCTCTAAACCTACTTCGACCGATATTGACGGAAGCATTACGTCATCTAAGTACAGGGCTATGCTTTTATTAACGTCACCTAGTGCCATTTGTATCAATCGTGAGAAAACTGCTGGAGCATTGGCTAAACCAAAAGGCATTTTTAAAAATTCATATTGCCCGAACGTTGTTACAAATGCAGTCTTCTTTATTGACTCCTCGTCAATTGGTACCTGGTGGTAGCTCTGGGCAAGGTCCAAGGTCGTGAAAAAGGTTTTGCCGGCCAACCTACCTACCTGATCCTCAATGTGAGGTAACGGGTATCGGTCTTTGACAGTACGTGCATTTAGAGCTCGGTAATCGACGCAAAGTCTGTAATCGCCCCCCTTTTTCTTCACAAGAACTACTGGACTAGCATAATCTGACATAGACTCTCTTATGATCCCGGCGTCTAAAAGGTCGTTAATTTTTTCGTGAACTATTTCATTTTCTTTAAAAGAGAGTCGATAAGGTTTGCAAAACACTGGCTGACTTGTTGTAGTCTGAATATGCATTTTAATTAAATCAGTACAACCTAAATCTTTAGTGTCTTTAGCAAATAAATGAGAAAAATTGTTTAACAGCTTTAATAAGTTTGAATTTTGACAGTCGCTTAGGTTTCCCACATTCAAATCGGATAATGTTATTAAAAAATTATCAGTAACACATGAATTTATGGCTAATACATTATTTAAAACCTTGTTTTGTCCTTTACACGTTAAATCCGCCCTCGCTATTAACCTATTAGCTATCCACTCTATATCTTCTAAACCTACGTTAATTACTTTTATAAAACACTTGTTTGGATAGATAATCGCTTGTGGAATCAAATAAGAAGTTGAACCCAATTCAAACCACACTGTATGAATCAAAAACGTATGCTCTGTTTCATCCACATCATAACCACAGTCTACACTCACTTCAACATAAACGTAACTTCGTTTTGGAATGAAAGTATAATTCTTCAAATAAACAGGAAACTTTGTAACAAAATCGGTAACCTTAAATTGAAAATTGGATAAATAGTGGGTAGGTATAAAATTTACCGAATTTGCAGTAGTTACTAAACTTACATTTGGTTGGTTTATTATTGTTTGACCAATAATTACATCAACATCAGACAATTCACAGTTTGTTATTTCGACATCACCATTTAAAGATAAATTGTCAATTATCAAACTAATATGACATGTACCTAGCGAAGCCAAGCACGAACCTCCAAACCCTTTCATAATAACATTTGATGGCTGCATTTCTAAATTTAGTTTAACAGCGTTATTGTACGTTAATAGGTTAAGCTTGCTGCCTGTATCTATATACGCTATTAATGGAAACCCGTTTACTGTAACTAACTTTTTGTACAAATCTAAATAAATGTCATAAGTTATATGTAATATATCTCTAACCTTGTAAGCTGGGTGCCGTGATGAGCTAGCGCCAAACCAGCATGCGGCCGTCGTATGGCCCGCGCGCTGGCAGTTACTGCAGCGCTGCTGGGCTCTGCAATCTTTCGCCTCGTGTCCTGGCCGACGACACGCGTAGCAAATCTTCGGCAGCAGCTGCTGAGACAGAGTACTGCTTGATGTAGCTCTATCGCCTCTTCTCCATGTAGACTTTCTTGCAGTATAGGTTGCTTCTACACGTTTAAAATTTTCCAGCGAAGATAAATACCCAAAATATAGTTGCTCCGGACCCTCACATCTATAAGCTTTTGCATTTGCTCTAAGCTCTGCTGGTAGACCACGGATGATACAGGATATAGCTTGTTCACCGGAAATATTGCACTTTTTGAGTAACGATATTTTATCGTGGTAGTACTTCGTCATAGTTTCAGAGTCCATTTTTGATCTGGCCATCATTTCTTCTAATCTATCAACAAAATCTGTTGATCGCGGAAACGCAGTCTGTAGCGCACTTTTCCATCCGGTCCAATCGAAATTATAATCATCCAAATCATCGTACCAATCTCTGGCTGAGCCACGCAGACGTAGTTGCATAATATACTGCCGATCTTCGTTACTCCATCCATATACATCGCCGAGCTGATCTATCTTATGTAGCCACCCAGTTATGTGACTATTTTTGTCTTCAGGCTTGAATTTGGGTATCAATTCTGCATCCGTTGGAGAAACACGACGCACCCTGTTTGAATGTAGTAACGGTTTTTCAGAAACGAAAAAATCTTCATTTTTTTTGTTTCCTTTCGCCACTTTTCTTTGATTGTCTTCTTCATCAGACGTTGAAGAATCACTATTTCGGCGTTTTCGTTGACCTAAGCCACTGATATACGGGCCTGACATAGTTCGGGCTGATCCCACTTCTGAAGTGTTCCAAAAAAGCAGATCAGGTTGGCCAAAATAAAACCCTCTATTGGTGTTCGTTTTTATTCCGGCAGAGCTTCGCCTTACAAAATGTTTCGCAGCAGAATGAGAACGAATAATGATTACAATTGGTTTTATAGGGAAGTCACAACCATAGACCATATACAATATTGGGTACACCATAGACAGTGACAGAGACATACTGTGTTAAAACTACCTGATAAAGTCAATACGATGATGTTCAAAATGTAATGTAATTTAAATGTAATCTATATAATCCTGACATGTATTCAATAATAATTATATTTATAATAATCCAATAAACTAACTCATTATTAATCAAATAAATCAATGATAATTATAACTGGCGCTAGTAGCGGATGTAACAGCTATGATGCCTTCTTCATAGACCAGAAGCGGTGGCGGCATTAGTAGCGGATGCTAACACTTGTATAAAAATGCTTACATATTAAATTACCTAGCATGACATATATTATTAAAATTAAACTTATCACTGAATGGTACAAAATAAAAATAAATAATTAAAATACACGACTGCCATGACAAAAAAGGCAAAAAACAAGATGTTAATGTTGCTAATAGCACACTGTGCCGGGGCGGGGCGGGCCGCATCTAAAGGTCTTTGCACGCAACCAAAATCCACGGCGGAATATGCTGCCCGCTGCTGCGCCCCGGCAAAGTGTGCGATAGTTCATATAAAATACATACGATCGATTTGAGCGGATTTTTTGCGCTGCGGCCCGACATAATGTGCGCGAACCTTAAAAGCTGATTTGAGTGCGGTTTTTCATGCGGAAGAAATCAATTAATTTGCCATTAACAATTTACTTATTATCCCAAATAAATAAACAATTAGGTAATGGAACAAAAATGTTACCTTGGCTTCAGTTCGATCAAGAATTTTATTCTAAGTTTTTTGTCTTTTTTTTTTGCACAAATAAAGTACTACAAAAAAGACGAAGGTCTTTTCGATTGAGGCTATATTACCAGAAGGGACACTTTTTAAAAGGGTTTACGATCTCCCAAACGCGGGAAATGGCACTATGGTGACCAATAACAAGTCCCATGCTAAAACATCTTTAACCTACTCGGGGTACAAACTTGTGTTCATGACGCTAAGATTTGATTGGCTCTCGCAATATTCGACCGCCCGCGACCCATAATAGGCTAGCTAAGTATAGTACTGTGGTGCGAGACCCGTAAGTTTTGCATTCGGGTCATTAACCAGTAGACGAACCCGGCAGTCATAAAAAAATTGGACACTTCGAACATGCTGCAACATTGTTACTACTAACAAACGACAGACCTTGACGGTATTATCACGTAGGAAAACAAATGTATCAATTCATCAACCCTCAATTTTCACGTCACTAAATGGCCTAAATGCAAATCTAAGAAAAATTCCACGTACCTTACGAGCACGTGAAACAAACGTTGTCATAGCTACGATATCGACCGGCGGCATTTCCGAGGCTTTCGTCTGAAACTCTCATTCGCGTGACGCACGCTGAAACAAAGCCTGAAATAGTTTGGGGACCTACAGAGCGGGGCCGGGCCGCTGTTTACAGTGCGGGTGACCGCACACACACGTAACGATCTATCATTCGTACTCCACGTAAAAGTATACCGTTAATTTCAAAATATGATTGTTATCCGTGGGATGGTAGATAGGCGGGTCCAGCGAGGGACAATGAGAGCACGCGTAGCGAACCGAGACGTTCGGCCAGCGATGCGCGGGCATCCGTTTTTAAAAGCACTCCAGAGCACTCATTAGGCGTTGCACCGTAACTGCGTTGCGGTCGGAAGAAACGCAGTGTGTGCAATACGGGACATTAGAAAGTGTAATGTATAGTGTGGTGCGATGCTGTCAGTGAGCAAGCCGGCGTTGACGCTGATACAACAGAAGAAGGAGCAGTGGGCGCGCGAGAGAGGTGCGTTGTGCGTGTCGCCGGTGCATCGGCGGTGCATCACGCCTGTGTTTCGCAAGTCGCAAAGTCGCAACCATTCACGGTCGTGGTTTTGCCAAGGAGTTTTGCCTCCGCTCGCGTCTCCGCGGCATGTTAGTCGGTGTCTGCCCGACACGACACGCGTGCAACTAAAAGTAGAACGGATTTTGAAATTACACAATAACACACCAACTTTACCGCCCTCTCGGTACGTACACATTTGAAATCAATATTTTTGTAAATCATTTAATTAACTGTTTCTAGCTTTTTTAAATTATTGTAAATAAGAGAACAATTAAGTGGGTACAAAATTTTTATAACAACATTTTTAATTGTAATACCATAAATATAGAGGAACTAGGTACCGGGCGTTCATGTCTAAATTAAAGTAAGGAGAAGTCTGAATAAATAAAATAGAGATAAGAAGGGTATAATCGTATATTGGAGATTAAAGTAAACTCTACAACTTACAAAGCATATTTTTATTATAATTCGAGCATGATCATTTCTTTTTAGAATAAGTAGTCGCGGATTTGAAATTAATATTTAGTTAATTAATTAATTAATATTAGAATTTTCTCTTAGTTTCACACGCAATTTTTTATTTGACACTATGATGACAAGATTTACATAGGGCAGAGGAATAATGTTCGACAAGAACAGTGATAAGGTTTTAGCATCAATACCACCTGCTTCCTTACTGCTGTCGTCCAGTAAAATATCAATCAAAATTATATAAATCATTTTTACGAAAACCGGTGCCGAACACTGGTGACTCTACAATGCCTAATAATAACATGTTTAAATAGCACTAAACAAACGGACGCTATGTTTATAGTAACCTTAACATTATTACTTATTGTTTAGCTTGCCTGTAAAAATCAAAACATTGCGTTGCAGTAGGCTATTGATAAATATGAATTACATCATGATCATCATAACAGTTATTTAACACTTACTGCTAGAAAGGCCTAAGCAAACAGACGCCATACCAAGGATCATATCAGGCTATGGCTGACTGCTAAAAATATCTGAGTGATAACAAAATATAGTTAAGATTCTAAAAGAGCTTGTGCAACCAAATTAAAACTACAGCAGGAGAACCATTTTAACAGCTCACGTTACCAGACTGGCTGAAATGGCGCAGGACACTCTGGAAGCAGCAGCACAGACTGAGCCACTTCATTCCAATTACTGTGCTACGTCGAATAAATGTTTTTAATTTGAATTAATATGGAAGATGTTTCTGATGAGGAATATATCCACCCGAAAGTCACGCACCACGCTTATAGTCGGAAGGACTGATCGCATGATGATATTATCAGAAAAAAGAATAGGTACTTATTCTCAAAGTTATCATCAATAACAAAAAAAAAACAACTGTCAGGTGGTGTAGTACAAAACGCTATATAGCAATATGCCATTTTTAAATCAATTTAATGATTCAACGATGCAGCGCTGCATTTAAAATGGCTACCCAACGGTTTGTTGGTTCTGGATGAACGATTTTGCGTATTCGTTCTTTATGTAACTGAATAGTTTAGCTACTCCCATTCTACGATGTGGTTGTTAGGTAGAAAATTTAGGACGCGACTGCCACAACAAAGTTACAAGCTATCTCGCGACAATCTTTCGCTTTGAGGTTATACGGAACAGCTGTTAGATTATAAAAGCGTCGATATAAGAATGGGGTGGTAGGCCCCTTTCTATCTCAAGGATAACAACAAAAATTTACGTGCTTCTTGTTACCACATCTGCGTTACAGTGGTTTGAACACTCCACCGGTCCCCAAGAGTCTCGAGTTCGATTCTCACCGGGTCACCGGTCACCTGCCCATGTATATTGTACCGGGTTTGGTTGGTCGGCATGTTTGAAGCCCGCCTGACTAGCTACCACTACCACCATTTTAACAAAGTCTGTCGTCATAACAACAGTGTTAGCGGTATTATTTTATTGCGGCAGTTAGAAATAGGGTAGCCGTTCCTTAGAAGTGAGGATTCCAGGTAAAATGCGCTGGCGCTGCCACTTTCAGTCTTATCGTCACTACCATTAGGAGACATGAAAGTTTATGTAAATAAGCGCATATTCATTGTGGGTGGAATCAAAAACATTGGCACCATGATTTTATCTCGTTCGTGCAGACCACAGAACACAGAAAGTGGTGCAAACTGATTTATTGATTTTTATTTATACACTGTGTAAAATAAAATTCGAAGCATTGTTTAGCCACCAACAAGACCTGGTGCAATCAAATAACAAGGAGATGCGTCTTTGCGCATCTGATGCGGATGATGATGAAACCAAATCAATCATCATCACCAATGTTTTTGAACTATTTGGACGTAGGACATTGTCCAACGAGCGAGCGCCTCAGCGCCTGCCACAGGCCCATATCCTAGGCTATCATCATCCGTACCGTAGATACGTAGCTGTATCGTTTAGGGGGTGCCTATTGTGCTTGCTATATTGCTATCATCCTAGTATCAGATTTCTAAGATATTCTTAGAAAATGCCAGAGATATAAAATAGCGATAATAATATTTATGTTAGGGCACCACACCGCGTAGACGTGCGTGCGTGTTATGTATGTAGCACACGGTATTATTGAATTTTCTTTCGCTAGACAAAAATGTTCTGAAATCACGCATCCATCAATCACTCCTAAAGATACTTGAGATATAAAAACACGAACAATTTATAGAAATCGATAACAATGATAGACCAACCAACTGAAATGTCGACGCAATAAAAGTTTTAATTAAAAATCTAAACTGAATAAACTTCTTGAAAGCTAAATTGACTTATAGTGGCTACTTGTTATATAATTGCTTTCACAACCTAAGTAATTCAAATTCAATTCGTATGACATGACAATAGAGGTTGGATAACCGATTTCCTGACAAAGTGTTGTATACAATAGGCACATCCTAATCCAAGCAAACAAAAGCTTAGTGTTTATTGTAAATTGTGTTCGTTACCGGCGACTATATACGTGGTTGAATCAAGGTTACCCTTGACCGGTAACAATATGACCTTTGTCCTTCATTCCTTCAATAATATAAAAACTATCAATGACATTATTCGTCACGCGATATAATAGCTCGACCACAGACGCTTCGTCTAATCCTATCCTTTTAAAACTTATAGCTGCTAGCATTGTTATACTAAATAAATATAAAAAGATGGAGTACCTGCTATCTTTTTTCCTTAATTAGGTATTTATTTAGTTTAAAAAATTACTGAGCGTTATTGCGTAAGTAAGTGGTTACGACAAATATATTCGTAGTTTAATATCCATTTATATATATTGTCGAAGAATATATAAATTCGGTATACAAACAGAAATGTGCTGAGTGCAAAATTTAACTTTACTCGTTTGCCACCAGGAGGCGCAAAAGTCGCACTAGGCACTACTAGTACTTAGTTAGACTGCGGTCACATTATAAAGTAGATCTTACTTATGTAACAAAGATTCAGACTATAAAAACTTAGCGTAAGCACCCTCACTTTGTCATTACGTCTCTGGACTGTATCAGCGGACCAAATAAAAAACAGCGCAAGAAATCGCTGAGGCTTCATAAAAAAACGAAAGACGATACGAATAGACCAATAGTATATTTTTAGATTTACAATATCATATGTCTGTCACATGATTTGTCATTATGTGTTATTGACTAATATTTAATAAAAGCTACCTAGGTAGGTACATTCTTTGGAGTGTGTAACACGTAGCTAATAGATTATTATAACAATATCCATTCCCTATTTAAATGTATCTGGATTCACATGAAATAGATGTCAATCCGATGAAGTTATTTTGGAACATCAATTTTGTGAATTAAAAAATAATAAAAAAAGAATTTTGTGTAATTCCAATTACCTACTAACTTTCCAACAGAAGCATAATATTTTTATACATTTGATTGTTATTTATAATTCATAAATAATTTATAGTAGAAACACCCTTGAAGCTAGTAAATTTAGAACGATAAATAATAATTAAATCAAAACGATAATTACCGCCGGACATCCATGCGCGGTAATGCAAGTTACCGTAGCGTTAAATAATAAAACAAACCATTCTCTCGTTATAAAAGCCTGTGCGCACGAGAGCGTGCCGAAGTACCGGCGTAAGTAAAAATACGCCATGATACCAACCAACTGCACGATATAGCCGACTTGTTTTTATTCTCGCTAAAAAAAGTTGTTTTGCTATCAATGCACACATATGGGTGGATGGTGAATGGATACATAATCTAAATTGCAATAGAAACTATAACAACTATATAACTATTTATGTATTAGCATTATTGGTAGCCAGAACCGTTTTTGATTTGGTCATTGTTTTCAGCGTATGTATGTGTCTTTTTAGCCTTGTAGGTATGTACTTTATAATGGGTTGTATTTAATCGATCACCAAATTAACCTAACCTAACCCATAAAAATACAAAGTTAGCATCTAAACTACTATTTAGATGCTAACTTAGCATTTTAGGTGCTAGCATACTATTTTTTTGTGGATCAATTTATTATTTCTCCTTTATAATTTGATTGTGTTGTGATAATATAACCCAGACTTACCAGCCCGCATCATTTCTGATTTGTAATCGTACGTTATGATTAGCGTTATTACAACATGTCCAATCACGTGATTACCTACAAGATAAAGAGAAGAAGAAGCTATAAAGATACGTATATACGCTGAGAACAATGACCACATCAAAAACTGTTAACGTAAGTTAACGAAAACGAGAATTTGTATGGCAATGAGCAGCGCCGCCTGGTGGCAAACTATTAGAGTTAAACCTTTCCATTGTTTTCGTTTTCGTTATCGTGATCTATTTTACTATAATACCCAACTTTATTCCATACAATTTGTATAAGTAGGTAGATACTTAAAGTACTTAAACTACAAAGTGTATGGAATCGAAGCAGGCAACACCGAGTAAGATTTTTAAAAAATCAAAATCATTTATTCAGTGTAGGCTACAAGTAGCGCTTATGAATGTCACTATGCCATCGGTTCGTAAGTCTACTCTGAGCGGGGAGATCTTGTACTGAGAAGAACCGGCAAGAAACTCAGCAAGTGTCCAGCTCTTTTCTCCCTTACAGCGTCAAAAATATTGGAAAATGCCCTATCATAGCAGGACACTTTCCATATAACAATAAACACAAAAAATATAGTAGACAACCACAACATGTAAAAAAAACACAAAATAAAAAAAAGACCTGCTTATAGGCTGGCTCTATACTACCATACAAAATGTCGTCTACTTTAACTCGGTCAAATAATAAAGAAATATATAATTAACACTCCGTTATATATAATAACAGTTTCCGTTTAGCTAATCTATTTCACAACAAACGATCTACGAGTTTTCGTTATCGTGTTGTGCTGTAATATAAACATTTGGCCCGAAATGGATTCGAATCTTGCAGCATTGGCAGTTACGGATTTAAAGCTTATACTCTAATAACCGCTATAATTAAGCTAATTGCCGTTATATGGGTCATAGCTTCAAGTTGGGCAAACAATAATTATGAATTCCTATGGCTACCCTACCACCACGTAGAGTTAGACAGTATTCGTGGCTGAGATAGATTGTTTTGTGATGATTGAGTTATTCAAGAGATCTGGGTGCCTACTACCTAGTTACCTAGTACAAGTTTTGTTAACTATCTGTATTCATTCGATTACGTTTACGAAAATGAAAATTAGTATATGGCATTGAAGCAGCCCCCCCGCCCGATCCTCTAAATGACACTACACATTTACAGAATACACTAAACATGCACACTAGTTTAGGTCCAATACACCGTACTTGTAGAACAAGGGTACGAAGAACCGATTCACACGCGCTCTATACCAGGTACAGACATGTACCTGGGCGCTTCTCTCCTCCTCCACGGCCCGGTCTAGCCGAGCCGAGGTCCGAGCCTTTAGAGGCGCCCTCGGTGATTCCGCTCCCCGATCCGATCCGAACCCTTCGGAGAATCTAGTAGGGCACGGGGACGCCGGGGATGCCGTTCCCTCTAGAAAACCTCCGAAGGTGATTCGTTTCACACGGCTTAAGGAACCCTTTAAGTTTCTCGCCGCCCCCAAACAAGCCCGGTGAAGCTGAAAATGCCGTATGAGGCAATCAGCAATCTCTCTCCAAAAAAAAACCTTCTGGCGACATATGAGAAGAATTAACATTTTGCCATACAAATTCTCGTTTTCGCGAATGAAACTCTCACTAGGCAGACCTCGGCACCCTGACTATCGAAAGGTAAGCATGGCATTAGTTAATTATGAGGAAGCCTTTCCCTATTTATTAGTTCCGGTGATTCCGGTTACACTATCGTAAATATTTAATACAGCCGTGCGATTCTGTAACAAAAACCGCGATCACTTCGACACCAATTCATTCGTAGCTTGCAAATGACTTCGCCTTCATTACACACTGTCAAAGTCAATTGTTATTGGCACGTCTTGAGTGAATTCTGTATCGAGTTCGGCGGTGATTTTGTTACAGAATCGCATGACAGGACTGACATTTTAACCACTGAATAAAAAACCTAACCGGGAACAAAACGATAACGTAACGTGTAAAATTTTTATATCAGACTTGGCTAAGAAACCTACAAATGTAGGTACGGTAGAACGGGGTTACTTTCGAATCAAGTGTAACATTGATCACAGCTCCTGTTCTCTTCAGTTGTCTTCTACATGTAGTTATACTGTATGACTGTGGAGGGATTCGCACCAGAGACGCCTAGATCGCTAGGGATACCCATATTTGCAGCTACTTAAGGATTTATAGCTGCGATCAATGTTACACTTATATCAAAAGTAACCCCATTCTACGGTACCTTGATTTGTATCCTAGCCTTTCAGTTAACGGAAAGGCTAGCATACAAATCTAGGACAATCCTCGTAATTATATTTTTTTATTCAAAACAAAAGATTGCTTGGCTTATTTGATAAACCCAACTGACTAACGAAAGCGAATAGTGTTTTATTTTAACAACACACCTACTTAGAAACGATACGCGCACGTTTACGTAATGGAAACAATTAATTGTTTTAATTGTAACGTTTGCAACCAAAACATTTTAGGTAGGTAGGTGTTCGTACTTGCGCCGCTCATACATATTTATAAACTTTCAGTTCTCTCTAAAACTTGAGTGTAAATGCGCTTCTAAACGGGCAATGATTTTACAGCAATGTGAGGCTACAAAAGAGTTGCCAGCAACTTTGCCAGCAGCAACAAACAACCAGGGTGCCTATTGCGAGTTCTACGAGTATTTACCATTCGATCACGGAAATTCTACTTGTTTGTAGCGAGGCGCTGTATTAATGTTGTTGTAATGTAATTAAGATAAGGAATAAATATAGTGTAAGCACCTTGTTTATGCAAAACACGACAATATTTTTAGTGTACACTACCCTAAATATAATATGTATAGTGGCTGTAGGTATGATAGGTTGCGAGTTTGCAATCTGAAATACTACATTTACGGCATTGCAATCGTCAGTTATTGTTGCCTGATTGTAAAACTCGTGTATGAGACAAAACTATGAGCCATACTTTTGTAGAAAAATTATCAAGATAAATGTTTTTCAGGGTGCCAAGTGCGAGTTTTAATCGCCATCGAAAACGAGAAGTTGTATGGCAAAATGTTAACTCTTCTCGTATGTCGCCAGGAGGCGCTGCTTCAATGCCATACTAATTTTCGTTTTCGTAAACCTATTCGAATAAATACGGATAGTAAACAAACTCACACTAGGCACCCAGATACATGTACTGCATTAAAATGTTATTATGATAACCGGCGGATAATAGTTGAATAATAATATGTTTGCCGCAACGTTGCCATGAAAGTATTGCTCGTTTAGAAGCGCCTTATGAAAGTCATGATTGGCCAGACGAGTGTTCCTATCTACTGACCCTGATAGGTAGGGTATGGCAGCTGGAACTACGGGTCCGGCTGTCTTTTCAAGGGTACCACGGGAGTTCCGGATCCTAAGCCCCCTGTCGGTTATGCCTTCGCGGGCGTCTCCGACAGGTTCCGGACATGGGTTGGACTCGTGGTGGCGCGTGGTTAGCTGTAGAAGTGGGAATGTTCGTCTGCCTGGTTGATGTGGCCAGGCTTCCATTTCGTGCACAGCGAGCAGGTCCAAGTAGCGGTCTCGAGGGGCCCGAGGCGAAAAGACTTGCGGGGCACGTGAGTTGCCCATAGTTGGTTGTCATGCTCGGTGGTTTTCACTGAGCAGAGCTCCAACATCTCCGGCACTAGTCTGGATAACTAGTAGAGGTGCCCGCTAGATGCAATACCTCCGGTTGAGCCAGCCGCGTAGGATGTTGAAATCGGCAAGGTGCCTGGATAGGTACTGAGAAGTGAGTGGGCTTACAACTCCGCCACCAAAGAGGATAATTGGTAGTCAACTTAGAGTTGACGACCCGAGCAGAGGAATCTGCGAGTTGTGCTCTAGTGCAACGAGAAGTGAGCGAGCTTACAGCTCCGGTAACCTATCTGGATAATAGGTAGTGGACTATACGTGTCCACGGGGCGACTAGCTTGAGACACTAGTCTTAAAAGTACCGGATGAAGAATGCGCCTCGGTGCGTCCTGATCTGGCGTTATGACCTGACGTAGATGGTCCCTTGTGCTTGCACAAGGATGTCTGACACCTACTTTGTAACCGGATGGTTGGTAGGGGGTGTCAGTATAAACTTTAAAGTAGTGTTGAGTGGGTTGTGGCCAGACGAGTGACACCAATTCGTTTTTTTTATTGCTGAAAGCTATTGCAATGCATGCCGTTTCAAGGAGTTAGTGTTGTGACTTGAAGGTATTATTCATAATATCTTTTACTTTAGTCACCATAATATTGCAATTAACTGCAAATACAGATTATTATTAGGCTAGGTACCTATATAAGGTCACATTTTATCAACTGCAAATATTTTGAGGATAAATTCAACAACATAATAATATGTAAACTATTTTTATGAAAAAACCTTAAATTTTTATACGCCAGTTTTCAAGAAAAACGCCAAAAGACATTTCGATTAAAAAGAAAAATAAAGCACTTTCGGTAGTTTCAATTTAAAGGAGCCGAAACAGAGAGGCCGCAATGCCTTCACCGCTTACACGTGCCCCTAGTTTGATTTTAAAAAACCGACAGAAAGGCCGTTCTTAAAAATATTACAATTTTTGTGTCGGGAAAAGTAAAAAAAAACTAGCATGAATTTTTTTTTAATGCTTGGGCCTTATTTCTCTGATAGAGTTAGATGTTTTGTCAAAATATTTACAGTCGATAAAAAGTGACCTTATAGTATATCGTGCTAAATACTTAATTACCCTTTTCAGGTTGTCTATAGCTATTAATTGGTCTATAGCTATTATTATATTAATTAATTGTGCGTGTATATAAAGCAATTATGCGGCCCCAATTTTAGTTGAAATGCAATAAACATCATACCTTATAATAAGCTACATCATTAACATCGTGCCGATATCAACCCTTACTTAGATTAACCGTTTAATAGCGTGTCGTAGCGGTTTAAGCGTATAATTTTATGTGCTGAAAATGACATTCTAACTACTTTTCAATAATAAGTGAACGTAAAATTAGCTATATAATATGCCATACCACCCATGCTTGCTCATATAAATGACTATCTATTTCCTTGCATGATATCGATAAAACTCGAAACCCCTTTACGAGATAGGGGAACTTCTTTATTTTTTTTCTTTCGAATTTGTAAGTAGTCAATGCTACGGCGACTGTTGTCATGGAAGGTATGCCGAGACTTGTTTCGGTACACACATTTACCACATTCGTGTAGTTGAACGTGGGTTGAACGGTGCTTTTGTTCGCAGAGGAGATGTCCCATCTATACCTGCCGTGGGGTTCGGGCGAGCGGTACACAAATCGTTTGCAAGTGAGGAACCAGTTCGCTAGCACCCTCGAACTGCACAAACAGTCCTCGTACGAATATCAGGAGCCCATACAACGTCAGAGGAGTCCAAGTTTGCCGCCAATACATCACGTTGAACCTGAAAGAACCATTAAGGAAGACAGAAGGTCTGGAGTGCTCAATCGGAACATACCTAGCGCGAAGAGATTCTCTTTCTATGATGAGGATTGTGAAGGTGATACGTCCGGATATGGCAGTGAAACTGTCAACCATAGAAACAGAAGTACCACGTTACATGACGTCACCAATGACCGCAACCCTGTAGTAGCCTGGGAGCAGGATGGCAAAGACAACCGGTGAGTGTAAGGCCTCTAACAGATGAGTCAAACATACAACACGCAATTTCAGTATACCTACCTATATTTATTATTGTTTATTATGAACGTTTTATTTGTCCATTATGTTGTGATACTAAATCAATATTTTTACACGCGAAAATGGACAACACAAAAATATATGTAAATAAAACCGGCCAAGTGCGTGTCGAGCCACGCGCAGTATAGGGTTCCGTAGCCCATACAATTATCTTTGTTTATTTTTAAATGGCTCATATACTTAAATGTAGATACTGCCCGTTTCACACACCTGACAACGTTATTTAAGTAGTTTCCAATGAGGAATTTGTACTGTGCCAAGTACATTTTATAAGTTGGTCGACTGCTACTCGTAAACTTGTAAAGCCTACTTAGTGTGATAGTTTTCCTTTTAACTTCGTCATATACAACTACCATGAATTTTTTCACGTATCTAAAAACAACCATTTGGCTGGCAGGGGGGGTGGGACACCCCACACTATGGGGTAGACAAGAAAAAAATTACATCCCCACTTTTCGTGTAGGGGAAGTAACCTATATAAAATATTTTTCATAATTTTATTTCACCACTTTGTCGGCGTGATTAATATGTATATCCATGCCAAATTACAGCTTTTTAGTACTAAGAGTCTATGAGCTAGGCTGGGGACAGACAGACATACAGACGGACATGGCGAAACTATAAGGGTTCCTTGTTTACTACGGAACCCTAAAAAGAACGACGAATACGGTGGAGTCCGACGCGACGACGTACGAAAACGGAAAGAATGTTAAGAGAACGCTTTGTTCACAGCCGCACAAAAAGAAGGCCTAAACAATTGAGTTTGAGTAACATCCTTTCGTTGTTGACTTTTTATTTATTTAAGTCGGTGCCAATTGACGTCTAGGATCCCACGGTACCGTACTTATCTAGCTTTAGTTATGTTCTGAGACTTATTCTATAATTTTAGACTCAAATCTGACATAACATTTTCAACTTTCTCATCGCATCCAAATAACTGACATGACAGTCCATCCGTGACCACGGCCACAGCTGATGTAGATTAGTCGAAACAACGTCGGGCAGTTTGTAATTTAAAAATCTAAACGATGTTTATGCTTGGTAAGTTCAGTTATTGCTTTCAGTCAATGGTAATAATTGCCAGGAAATAATTTTTCAAGTCAATTCAGTCTTCAATACTTATAGCCTCTTACCATTGTGAAAGTGGCTCGTAACTAAATGGCTAACGTAATGAACCGCGTGCCAGCTCCAACTTGGCATCTCACACAAAGTAAATTATTTAATGAAAAATACATTATAGGAACCGCTTGAACAGTGGAGGTAAATCAGGCGCTATGGATGGTGCATGGTCCGCTCGCAGCGGCCGTGGCTCTACGGCCGAGGAGGGCCGGCCGCGCTGGGGCGACCGCGGTGTCGCCACCGGCAGGCTGTGGGAGCCGACGGCACCCAACGAACGCCTCCCACAGGTAAAGTATTCGTAAAACGACGGGTGCCGCTTAATCGGCAGTCAGTACACAGCAAATGCGGCTCCAAGGCCAAGAAATCAACGAGGAGGATCGATACGGTGTAGCCACTGGCAGGCTGTTGTTATGTTGTGGAACACAGTAGACGCAGCTCCAAGACCGAGAACTTGACCAGAACCAGCCAGCACCGAGCCGATATGGCATAGCCAGTGAGCCAAGATGGTTGCACATTTCCACATGGGATGCTTGGACAATTCGGCTGCCGATAAAGAACAATTACCATCCGATTTTAATAATAACTGCTTCTCTTCCTTTACAGATGAATAATCAAAAAAAAGGTACACCTTCTTGGGTAGAACGTGGCCTTAATCTGATAGAAAACTCGGCCGAAGTTCTAGTAATCGACCAAAGAAGTTCCACCAATTCAGGCTTCGATTGTGACAGATCTTCTTGTAATGGAAGCGACGAGGGAAGGTATGGTGTTAATTTTTTTTACTTTCTTACATTCTAAAGTAGAGATCCTTTAAAGACAATGATAAGTAACGTGGTCACAAAGTAAAATTAAAAAATAATGTTTCAGGACATATCTAAGAGGACAAAATGTTCCTTTAGAACCCGAAATAAAAGCTCAAAGGGAAAATAAACGCATGAAAGCTTTAGAATTGCAATCTGCAATATTAAGTCAACTAGAAGATCGTGAAAAGCAACGCCAAGAAGAAAAAGAAAGGAAGCTGAGAGAAGAACGTCTAGAGGAATTGAGAATCAAAAGGCAACAAGAAGAAGACAGAATAAGAATTGAGGAAGAAAAAAGAAAAAACGAACAGAAACAGTTATTAGAACAGCGAAAACTAGAAACACTTAAGAAAGCTCTTGAAGACGCAGAGAAAAAAGCTAGACAAGAAAAAGAGAAAAGGTTTACTTATCACAGACAAAATATGCATTCTAATATTTTTGTTGATAATAAACCAACGCCAGAAGTTAACGAATCTAATGATGCAATAGAAATAACTGAATCTATAACTCCTACTAAAACTAATAGAACTTATGATGTTCACTCTGCGAAAAGTCAAAAGAAGGATTGTGGTTCACATCATACCACCGAATTTAACTCTCCAAGATCAGTTGGCCCTGGCAATTTAAATTTGTATATCCATAGCGTACCACCTCTCGCTCTAGCTGACAATCAATTTAACATAGTTCCAATAGGAATTAACGGTAATGGTGAAATAGTTAGTGGACAATCCAATAGCTTGCAGTTAGCAGTTTTGGTGCCACAAAATTTGTCTAACAACTTGTGCAGCGTGTCACTAAATTCTCTTAACAATATAAGCGAACTATCTGATAACGGTAAAGTACTAACGCCACGAAAATATCGTATGAGTAATCTGATAATTAAAACTAAAGACGTTGCTACACAAACGGACATAAATTACGGAAAAATCACGACAGACAAAACTGTTGAAACGGACGGCATTGAAAGAAATATCGACAAAGATTATCCTAATATTGATGAAAATGCGCCTCAAGAAAGCCATCATAATACTCTGAAAAAAGATCGGCGGTTCCGATCTGAAGAACGTTTTAAGAAGGACATCGAGAGTCGACCTAAGTGGGGTGTTAACCGACCAGCTGCACAATACAAAAAGCAGAGTGAGAAAGATCCATTTTACAGTCAAAAAAGAAAAATGCGACAGAAATATAGATCTCAAGCGAGGCAATATTTATCTCAATCAAGTGAAGATAGCCGCTCCCCAAGTCCCCCGACAAGATCTGATAAAAACTCAGATAACAGTCTTAAGCAACGTAACTCACTCAGTCAATCATATTGGAAAACTAAACAACCTCATGACTTATTAAAACCGAATAACGCAAACGAAGCAACAAGTAGCATAGCTTTAGAATTTACACATATTGGTAAAACAAACACAGATATTATAGAAAACAGAAAATCTCCTAAAAGGTCTCCCACAAAACGAATGACTTTGTCACAAAAATTTATAAACGACAAATATGGAAATAGAAAATTATGGTTAGACGATGTAAACGAACGAAGTATAGTAGAAAACAGGAAAAAAATTATAGACCAATTAAATTTAGCAAAAAAAGATTACTTGGAGAGGAGTGAGGACCAAGACGACTTAATCAAAGCTAAATTTTGAGAATAATCCTTTTAGTGAAACATGAAGACTAATGTAGATAGATATTTACAATAAACAATATATTCGAATACTGCCTTATGGCGCACGGTTAGCTAGTCGCGCAATATGTAGTGAAAATAGGTTACTAGGTTTGTTATTGATTAAACAGTTTCTAAGGAGTAAACTTAAACCGTTATGTCGATAATGCTAAGTTGCATACATTCGTTCATGCGGGGATAAGAATCATGTCTAAATTAGATGATTTCTTTGACAAAAAGAAAGATGAAGCACCTATGCTTGATTTGTCTAAAACTGTAATAAACACCGCTGAGGAATATAGAGCTGTTTTGGATAAAGTGCCCGACTTCAAGACAAGACCCGAAAAGGTAATCGTAGCGATTAAACTGTAATATGGTTGTCCTTAATAACATAATTAACTAACAACAGTTATGAAATTAAATAGGTACGCGCGGAAGATATTAAAATAAAAGACAAAGCAGAGGACCACAAAACAAAAACGCCTAAAAAAGAATTACGAGCATATGAAAAGTTGGGGACACGCGGTTATGAAGAAAAACAATTCACATTCATGGATCCTATACCGGTAGAAATGCGAGGTCTTAAGTTTGAAGAACTGTGCATAGTGCCTATTGAATGGAGAATGCTTACTTCCATCAGACCCAAATCTAAATTGGATGAAGAATATTTTAACAGGTACATACCACGGTTTTCTTTTAACATTCATTTAAACAAAGTATTTTATTCTATTTCAAGGTAAGGTAAGGTAGGGCATTTAAAAAAACATTTTACCTTCACTTAAGCTATCGTGAAATCAGCTCATCTACTATCAATATAAAATAGGTATGTTTTAGGTTAATAGAAATCGGTAAAGCTGAACTAAAAACTAAAGCCAGAGACAAAAGGGAATTCGCCAAGAACAACATGATAAGAAAAACCAAGAACCGATCAGGTGTGACCGAAACAAGAATCGTTTCATGTGCTGAATGCTGCGAGGAATACTGTAATGGTCAGTGAACTTATCTTATCATAATTTGTAGCATTTACGGCAGCAGCAGGCAATCCTGTTCCACTGGCTGCTGTGATCCTCGTTGCCTCTGGACTAAGCTTCTGCTTAACATTAGGTAGAGCAGGGTGCCCAGTGCGAGTTCCATTCGCCATTCAATCACGTTAACGAAAACGAGAGTTTGTATGGCAAAATGTTAACTCTTCTCGTATGCCGCCAGGAGGCGCTGCTTCAATGCCATAGTAATTTTCGTTTTCGTAAACGTAATCTTTTTTTTTTAATATTTACGGATAAGCACAGTGCCTTGATCTCACCTGATGTTAAGTGATGATAAGGCTATATGGTGGAAGCGCACTTCACCCGGGATCCTCAACTAGTGAGGCACTGGCTATCTTATCTCTAGCTGCCGGAACACAACAATGCTACAAACATTGATGTTATGGCGACATATTTAGATAAGATGGTGGTAGCTAGCCAGGCGGACAAACAAGTTCTACCACCAACCAAACCGAGTACACAAACATGTACCCCCCGCTGGGAATCGAACCCGGGACCTCTGGGTCTAAACCGGTGGTCTTAACCACTAGACCACAGAGGCGGTTATTCGAATGAATACGGATAGTAAACAAAACTCACACTAGGCATCCATAGTTATTTCTCAACTTTACTATCTATAAAAAAACATAATTCTCAATAATTGTGTTCGCAGATTATTATAGTTATTTTATTATTACGAAATATCGGATAAGTACTCATAAATAATAAACATGGTAAGAATCCCGTTAATAATTACTCTATTGCAAGTGACCATGATAGTTTAAAAAGTAATTTTATTGTATTGCATAGAAGGTTAATTTTAAAAAAGATAGGTACTTAACTAATTTTTTTACATTTATTAGATGTTTTCCGGTTTTCACTTCTAAACTGACATGAGTGCTTATTAATATTTATAACAGAAAATTAGGCCTCAATTTTGCTTTGATTTTGACTTTTGAACTACCTACGGGGTTTCAGAAACAAGGCACTAAGACACAATAATAGGAGAATCGACAAATTATGTTTAATTGCTGCAGCTCTAATATTCAAACAATGCGTCATCTAGATCCAAGATTAAATAAAAAAGTTTTTTTACTTCTCAAACCCAACAGGCAAATGGTGCGCTATCACAAACAACGACATGTTCGCGCGTCTGAAAGTAGAAGTGGAGGCGAAGGCGACGAGGGCGCAGGCGGCGCCCGCGCAGCCCGGCAAGCTGCGTCGGCCGAAGCGACGCACGCGACGGAAGCCTCGCAGCAAGAGCGCGGCGCCCCCACTCAACAAGTCCAACAGGAAGAAATCGGGCGCTAAAAGCGATTCTGAACTATAAATTAAATACAAAGTTTCTGCATCAGCACGTATTTGCTAAACAAACGTTTACGAATTTTTTAATATTTTGTAATGTCTAAATTATGACACAGCCTGTATAAGATGGTCCACCACGCGATATTTGACGATCCGTGTGCCGAGTGCGAGTGGTTTTCACTATTCGACCAAGTTAAAGTTAAAGTTAACTATTTATTTATTTTATATTTATAGTATGTATGGGTATATTTGTTGTGGTATGGGATTGCATCAGCGCCATCTAGTGTGCTTAGCGTCTCCATGGTTTCCCAAATTCGTTTGTAGATAGTGTTGCTTCAATTCTATACAATTTTCTAACTTTAGCTCAATCGAACAGTGAAGAAAACTTGCTTTAAGTATTCCTAACGAACAGTTTATAGCAGCTAATGTGAAGACACTTCGTTAACCATTTCACCGCCAACAACTTCTTTAATAAGCTTCCGCGTCGCACTTTGGGAAGTTTCAAAAGAGATGATGGCAAATGGCTCTTACGACTTTTTGTCAACAGTTAGGATCATAAATATGTATATTTGAAATTTTATAAGTATATTATTAAGTAATATCACAGTCAGAAACAGTCAACGTGCGAAAGTATTTTTATTTAATGCCAATGTGTGAAAATCCACATTTCCAAGTCTTAGGCGGTTTATATCTATTTCAAAGTAAAAGCCACCTGTAGAGTTCCAATATTTTAAAATGGTATCCATGCAGGTTTAAGTTTAAGTGGCAGTAACCAACATTTAAAGCAGAAGTAGATTGAGGCAATAAAAAGAAGATAATATAATAGGAGTCACTTTTCTTTTTGTATTTCTTAAACAAATAAATAACACTCCTAATTCAATTTGTACTTTCTAATAATGTTTTTTGTTTTTCTAATAATATTACATCTGTTGTCATAAATCTCAAGCGAAAGTGTGCAGGTGACTGGCTAACTTCCAAGATTCAAATTAGTAGGATCATCTCTGTGGTGCCTTATTGTGAATAGTGGGAACTTTAATAAAATATTATCTAACACTTATTAAAAAGTAAAATCACTTTTTGTAAGTTATAAATTATAATATAACATGTTTCACATATTAACATAATTTCTCTATCACCTATGCCTATACACCCTAGTCATTGTAATTCATAGCTAAGTACATACTTTATAACTTTATACATTTGAATCTCGGATTTTATAATTGAATTTGATATTTATACAATTAAAGGACATATTGTAAGGCTATCTATGTTTTTATTACTTTTCCCGAAAGGTAAAAGATGATGCTGCTATAAGTTACAGCAACATCATTTATTCATCATCGTAAAAGTCGGTAACGGAACAGTAGATCCGTGGAACTGAACAATGAAACACAAATGAAATTATCACTCTTTATTGTTTTAAAAAAATATTTATATTATACATCCATTACATTTAGAGCCTATATAACCAAATTCTCAAGATGCACATATCTATTATTATGTTGGCATTATTCAGCCTGAGCTCGACAGGCGTAGATCGATGCTATACTACACTAGTAACGATACCAAGCCAAAAATATGTTTTACATCTAGTGTACCTATCTATACTTTATGATATCTGAATTTTATTCAACTCTTTGACTAAAAGATAATTCACTAAATGTTTATTATTATTATTATAAAACTTTAGGCCCTAAGTACTGAAAATCAATAATTTATAAATAGAGAACAAAAATATTAAGGAAACCACATTAAAATGGAAAAACAAAATATTCTCTCAGGATTTTGTTACAACAACATAACAAACTGTAAAATCCTTAAGAGATAATATGAAAATGTACATAAGCTTAGTTTTTTTATTAATATAATGAAAAACTTTCCCTCTAACGTTTAAGAAATATCACGTGACATGTATACAAATATACGAATGAAAATAACAAGAACCAAGATCTTAATTAAGATATTTAAATAAAATAGATTATGTTGGCACACATCAGTTTTAATGACATGATTCGACGAAATCAATCTCAGTTCTAGAATACATCTCTACAAAGCACATATGCCGTGTGACTGACATCGAGCCAATGCCGCTAACTTTTAACAGGTAATGTGAGCCGGTAGTCCTGCTAGAGACCAGGAACAACATGAAATATTGCACAGCCAATGAATAAATATCATAATATTGAAGCTACATACTTTTCATTTTTATTTAGATCAAGTACCAAATGTTGAAGCTCTCTCTCTTAACCTAGTATTACATAATAAATAATAATTATGCAATCAAGAGACATTTAGAATTTTTTATAATCATTTACACAGAATGATGTCGCCACTAACCTAAACTTTTATTGAATTATTCTTAAATCTAGGTATACAAAATAGGAATCTGCAATAGAACAGCAACGCGGTCGCGTCGTAAGCAATATTCACGAAGACTTTAAAAATGTACTATCACCTCAGGAACGAAGATATGTTTGTACCAAAATTTATTGACGGCGCAAATATTGTGAGGATTACACAAAAACGAATACTATAGTGCGTCCGGACGGAAATATCCACATTATAATCTAACATCAAGTAGGTATATGGTACATACAAACCGAACTTGACTATTTTACAAGTGGAAAACTACGATTACTAATAAGAATGCATGTCGCGATTTCGCTCGTTAACATTGGTCCAATTTCAGGTCTCATCACAATTTTGTCATGGGTCACCTATTACAATAGTTGAAAACGAAAATAATTTTAGTTGACGTTAATGAGAAAAACTACAATGGAATAGTATTTAGTAGGGTAAGTAAGACAAGAAGAATGAACGATAAAATGCACACATATGGAATGAAAGGAGGTTTAACTTACAACTACAAGCACCAGAAGATCTTGAATAATAATATGGATTAACATATTGTTTTCTAAAGTTTACGCGAACACTACACATTGAAATGAAACAACTTTTACGGATCTACTCGCGTTTATTTTACACAGTCTCCCTGTGACCACGGACCCTGCAAAGGGTTCGAAACGTCAGGATACACATAAAAAGTATGGTGTAAAATAAACGCGAGTAGATCCGTAAAAGTTGTTTCATTTCAATATGGATTAAGTTACTACAGCTACATCTTGCAAATTAAGAGTCTGATATACAGATAAAAAAATAACTTAACTATTATGAGTTCCATGAACGTCGCTCACTGTTTCATATAAATTAACAAATTAACACACAAACATATTGCAGATTCCCAAAGGTCATTTGGTGTTCCTCAAACACATTAGAAAATTATGACTCAAATAATGCATATAAAAACAAAACATATTATGCTTCTATGTAAACCATAATTAAATTATAAAGAAAAACATGTCAACATTAGCTAGATACAAAATAAAATATGAAACTTAAAAAAAAAACATGGACGTAAATTGACTGAATGTGAACAGTTAATTAAGGTAATAAAATTTTAAATAGAACTCACACCCTGTAAAATTACAACCCTGAAATTAATATAATATGCTAAATTTGTCAAATAATGTAAATATCGTTTCACATTCCTATAAGCTGGTGATCTATTGAATTTTTTTTATAATTCGATTGAGTGAAGCAGTAATTTTATCAGTGGTGTGATTGGTATTGAGCTAGTAACAGGGCGTAGCGCCCGAGTGGACCCTGTATCTACTCACTCACTTCTCACTGGTCTTTGCGCACCTTTTTCTTGCTTTTCTTAGGTGCCTTAGCGTCGGTCCAGGTGTCTGCAATAAGAAAATTATGATTCAACTAAATCTGAAGGTTCTTCTCTGTGCTATAAGCTAATGTACTAGAACTAAGATTAAATTTGTTTTTAAGGCTACTGAATTGGTAAGCAAGCATAATCGGTCAAGTCAATGTTGCTTGGTCATCACAAGTTATCAATAGTATGAAACCTTGACCCATGTTTTGTGTCATTTGTAGACTTTATTTGGAATTCTACTGGATTTAGTAAAACATCAGGTCACAGTATCAGTAATCAGTCAGAAATAGGTTTAAAGTAATAGCACTTGAAACAAGACTACATGCTTCAGATGAGGTTTACCTAAGAGCTTTTACAATCCTAATGACAGCTGTTCTTTGTTCTACAAGTATACAATTACTTAAAAAACTGACAAAATTTAGTTGACATGTGGATTTACCTCCTAACTCATCAAACACTGGCACATTCTGCTTGACTTCTTCATTGTCCAATCCATCAGCAGTGTCAGGTTCAGCTTTGGGTGCATTCTTGGCAACAGCAGCAATCTATAACACATACATTTATTTTAATTTGGGGTGAAGCTAAAGAAAGACGAAAGAGTTGATAACACCACCACCTTTGGAAAATACTTTAATTTAAGGGGACTTCAGAATTCATATTTTTAAATTTATCATTACATTTTAAATTTACCATAAACTGAAAAATTTCCCCAAGAGACTTTAAGCTTTATGTCTACAGAATATACAGCAGCAGCAACTACAGCATTGAACATTTATTGAAGAAATTTGACAGGATTTTTGCAGGTTTCTGTTATTTACCTCTGTAGCCTTCTTTTTAATCTGTTTCTCTTTATTTTCCTTTTTCTTGATGCTTCTCAAATCCTTGACTTCCGGAAGTTCTTCATCATCAGCAACAGCTTCATCAGCACTGCCGAGCGCTGCCTGCTCGCGACGTTCAGCCTACCATACCATTAATTAGCATTAAAATAAAGCCTAGGTAATCTATGTAACAAATGCCTTTAATATTGAGTAATTGTGAATGGGTCACCAATTTGACATTATAATCTCATTATTTACTAATTCAATTTAAAGATTTATTTTTAGTTTCTTTGTTTACAAAGTTGCACAACATGCTTAATAAAAGCTTCAATTTTGAGTTTAGGTGATCCGTTTTGTCAAATGGTAACAGCAAACCCAGATAGTAAACATACCTCCTTCAACACTCTTTGGAATTCCTCTACTTGAGCTTGCAAGGCACGTGCAGACTCCTCATCAAGTTCAGGGCCCTCTGCACTGATCACCTTGATGGTCTCTTCAGCTGGCTCCTCTGTCTGAGGGCGGGCAGCTTCAACATCGGCATCCTTCACAACCTTCTTTGTCTTCTTGGTAGGGCTCTCTTTCTTCTTTTCCTTTTCTTTCTCCTTCTCCTCAGGGCTCTTCACTTTCTTTTTGTCACTCTTCTTTGGCACCTCTTCCCAAACACCATCATCAAAATCGGCTGGCTTCTCAAGCTCTGCAGAGGATTTACCTTTCTTGGCTTTTTTGGTCTCACCTGCTGCTTCTTTCTTTACCAGTTTCGGCTCCTGCTTGTCCTTGGGTTTGGGTTTGTCTGCTTCCTTGACCTTGTCCTCTTTTTTCTCCTTGTTGGGAGACTTCTTGGAGACTTCAGACTTGGTCTTCACATCCTCATTCAAAGAATGGTTGGGTGAAGACTTCTGAAAGTAAAATTTATGTCTGTTTCTTTAATACTATCGGAATATTTAATTGTGAAATAAATATAACTACTTTCACTAGATAGTATGAAATCTGTGGAACTCAATTGTATTAGTTTTGGACAATCATCTTAAAAATGTCTAAATGAAGATCTCCATTAATATAAAACTATGTAATAATCACAGGTTAAGATCAGCTGATATGTACATCTCCCGGTAAATACGAGCATATGCTAGGGTTAAAAATAAAATGAGTACAACGACCACAATGTCGAGCTCGAACCGTATGTTGTTTTCACTGACCTTGTCCTTCGTTTTTCTCTTCTTGTTAGACGATTTCCTATCGTCCACGACTAGCGGCAGCTTATCGAATTGCGGCTGCTCCGCTGAGTGGAACCCAAAGACAAATACTAACGCTGCACATACTAAAACTACTGCAACCGCCGCAACGGGGAAGAGAAACTGTGTGTTGGACACTTGCGACAATAGTTCCATCATTTAACTATTTTTCTATATTCCCTAAAATGAACAGTTCACATATAAAGGTATCGTTATGGTTTGATAATGATGAACAAATTAACTTCTCGTTGATAAAAGCAGACACGGAGACATGATGACGCGGCTGTGACGTGCCAAAAAATTGCGATTAGTTGGGAGTTGGGTGACCAGCAATCTATATTTATATTAATAACACGAGTTAATATTATGTTAAAAAGAAAACTAACATGTTTTAATTTGGTTTTAACCATCAATTGCGTTATCTTATTCATATTATTATAATTTCAATACAGAAATGTGATTTTTATTAAGTAATTTCCAATGTTAAACCATACACAAACATAGTGTAGACACTAATGTTTTGTCTACAGTGAAAAATGTTTCAATATAAATACTTAATTAAGTAGTAATAATACATGGTAAAAGATGTTGTTGCTGAACCCTATAATATAACGCAAATAGTGCCTGATTGATTAGTGCATTTATAAAATAAATATTTACTGTGTACGTTGGCATAATGGCTAATTTAGCGTACACATGATGTAAACGTCTTATTATAAAGCACCGTTTAAATTACTAAAAACTAAAAAAGTTCGCTAAAAATGTCCAAAACCGTGTCAATAAGATCTATTTTCTAGGGTAAATTATATATTGGTCAATAGTAATATGGGGAATAAAAACTATCCGGTGTTACTACTAGTAGGAAGACTGGTAGTACAAAGGCAAGAATAGTACATTGTTCACCGAGAGGAGAAAGTGACCGATTACCGTCGAGGGTGTCGTTTGAAGCCCGAGCCGTAGGCGAGGGCTTTAAAACACCCGAGATCGGGAATCGCAGTTTCTCTCGAGTGATACATAGTGCTTTATACTACACCTGATACTTTATCAAATTTACGGTAGAAAGTACGTCATTGCATATCGAACAAATATGCGGGGAGAAAACGCATCTGAGCGGGAGAGAAAAGTGTATGAAAATCCATTTCTTACGTGGTTTTTGCGTTTTCTCCCCGCATATTTCTTCGATATGCAATGACGTACTTTCTACCGTAAATTTGATAAAGTATCAAGGTACTTTCCAAGCAGGTGTAGTATAAAGGGTAATTATAGTGCACGCGAGTAATAAGGTCAATGACCAAATGTAAATAACATTCATATAAAAAAATAGTTTTACAAACCATGTTGTTGGCGTTATTATTCTAAGGTTGAAATCAAACAATAGGGCTTACTGTAATATTTTATTAAAGTTATTCAAGAAAATAGGTGAAAATTGACCATCGCCCCGCACCCCCCTTATATCTGAATATGTTGGGCTTAAAATTATGAAGAAAAATACAGAAAATAGTTCTTTACATATATATTACAGAAAAACCTATAAGAAGTCTATGGTATTCAAAGTAACATAGATATACGTTTCGTGTACGAGTCCGACTCGTATTTGACCATTTTTTAAAATTGTGACCGTATATTATTACAAGCCTTGTAACTGGGCCCTAAGCAGTGAAATAAATATTTAACTTTTTGACTATTATTTGTGGACGAACTTTTTGACATTTAATAATGTCAAAAAGTTTTTGGTCATTAACCTATTGCCTTTCTTTCATCAAACTAATAGAAACTGTCAAGCTAAACTATGACAGGACAGGACACAGGACTTCTTTCTTAGCGGGAAAGTGAAAAGTCATATCTGCGGTTTTGTTTTATTTACTAAAATTTGTGTTATGTCTAATATTAATGTGAAATAATGGTTGATTATTAACCGTTAAGTGTTCGTGAGTGTGCATGAGTGTTGGAGAATAAAACAAAACAGTGCAACGTCACTGTTCAAATTCTTTCAAGAAGTCCGCGTGAGGACTTAGTAAAGCCCCACAACTTTACTGAGATACTCGAGGCGATGGGGGTATATTATTTCTCACTTCTCATTTCTATTATCATTCATCAATTCATCATCATACAGGAAAGAACTATTTTTTATTTATGTATTACTAAGTTACTTTGACACTGGCTAAATGTCCTAATCGCACGAAGCCATCAACTAAAGCAAAAAAAAAAGTATGACATCGTGGGTGGATGTAAATTAATTAAAATAAGAAGAAAGCGTGGTGCCCACTTGTCCTGAGGTGCCGCCTAATTATATTACCTTTGTTTCTCGGTAGGCTCTTTTTTACAACTACTTACTTGCTTAGCAAATGGAGAGCAAGCATAAAAAGAAACATAAGAGTAAGAAAAACAAAAAAAATTTTGATGAAGGCTTAGAAGACCAACATGAAAACGATGATAGGTTAGAAGATAAACTTGAAGATGATGTAAATACTACAAAGTCGTCATCTAAAAGAAGTCATTCTGAATCAGATTCTGAAAACGAAACTGTTCCTAAGAAAAGGAAAAAGAAGAAAAAGAAGCCTGAAGTGTCAGCAGATCAATCCAGTAGCAAAAATAAAAAATCTATTCGCCAAACGAAAAGAGAAAAGTTTGCACAGCGACAAGCTGAAAGTAATGCTGCTGTCAAAGATCAAATTAAATCAGAATGTTTAAACTACTTGTCACAGTGGAAACATAACAAACAAAATTGGAAATTTATGAAAGCAAAACAAGTGTGGTTATATAAAAATAAATTTTCTGAAAAGTTATTACCGAGTGACGCATGGCCTCTATTGCTAGAATATTTTGAATCTGCTAAAGGTAACATCCGTAACATGTTGTTGGATGATGCCAATAAAATAATTAAACAGATGGATGATTGGACAGAGTCACAAAATGGTCACCCCAGGGCAGAAAATGAAAATGAAGAATCTGAAAAGCCAAGTGAGGCAGTTTATAAAAGGGCTAGAGAGTTAATACAATTTCTAGAAGAATAAAAGTCTAAATTTTTTCTATTTATTTTATTTATATTTTTACCAACTACATAATTTAACAACAATAATTTATTCACAAGCAAATCTAAAAGCTTAAGCTTTGATTTCTGCCTTAGTTTCCTCAGTTGTGTATTGTTCTATCCACTTCCGCAGCTTGTCT
Organism: Eudonia mercurella; assembly: GCA_963082485.1. Classification (NCBI taxonomy): domain Eukaryota; kingdom Metazoa; phylum Arthropoda; class Insecta; order Lepidoptera; family Crambidae; genus Eudonia; species Eudonia mercurella. The sequence continues at coordinate 11,977,100 of OY720035.1, read as the reverse complement.
GTATCCTGGAGTCCAACCAAACGTTGCTGAACTTTCCCACCTTTTATGATTATCAAAACAGGAACAGAGCTCACCTCATAGTCCAAAGCTAAGTCAGTCTGTTCATCAATATCAACTTTAGCGAGGACAATTTTTCCCTTATTCTCGGCAATAATAGTCTCCAAACGAGGTGTTAATAGTTTGCAAGGATTACACCATCTGAAAATACAGTTGCATAAATGTAGCAAAATAGATAGTATTCCATAAAATGTTTAAATAATTTTTAACACAAATTTTGTTGTGAAAAAATTACAAAAACACAATGTTGAATAAATTTCCACAAGCAGGATTTGAACCTGCACCCTTCTGACATTTCGGGTCAGGTGCTCTTCCAATTGAGCTATCATGGTTCTAACCAGCCCGCCGAAATTATTCAACACTACTTTGAAAGCCTAAAGCGCCCATTCAATGTCAACAACTACCGTCACTAACATCCTATCATAATATTGCGTTAAAAATCATTTGAACATTTTATAAAAATAGCTTGCTTACTTCTTAACTGATCTTTGAAATTTGTAAAAATATTATGATCGGATGTTAGTGACGGTAGTTGTTGATATTGAATGGGCACTTTTGGCTTTCAAAGTAAAAAGTGTTGAATAATTTCGGCGGGCTGGTTAGAACCACGATAGCTCAGAAGAATGTCAGAAGGGTGCAGGTTCAAATCCTGCTTGTGGAAATATTTTCAACATTTGTGTTTTTGTAGATAGTATTCCATTATGATCCTACTGTAAGCTAGGCACAAACAGATAAGAAATTATATAAGCTCATTTATCATGATTTTATTACACAAAAAAATAGTAACTGAGAAGTTTGTGTTATTGATACTTGATAATAATTATCCAAGGACAATTTTATGAACTACAACTTAGCAATACCATGAAAATTCATAAATATTACTTATGATATAGACCAAGGGTGGCCAACTTCGTTAGACCCAAGATCTACTGTTAACTGATGACACCCTGTGCGATCTACCAATTACATACTTCTTGAAATCTTAAATGAAACAGCATAGTTCAGTACACAATTATGTAGTATTTTTAAGAGGGAAAATATAAAACTGAAAATTATTCTTAGTAACTACTTATTTTATTAAACAGATAACTGATGAATTCCACCAACTTCAAATTTTTTTTGAAATCTTTAAAGCAAATTTCGAAATCTGATCTGATCTGAACACTGCCTTAATTTCTGCCGTGTACTTGTCAGGAATGAAATTGTAGGTGGTAGTTTGTTTCATGATCCTTGATGTTTACAAATTGTTGAAATTTTTTCTCTTCAATGTCAACTATCATAGGCGCTGTTTGACTTTGATTATATTTTTTGCCTGGCAAAGATCGACTGGACTATTAGTCGCGATCGACCGGTTGGCCACCCCTGATATAGACAATGTTGTATTGCATGAAATTGACTTATTATATTCTGTTAGTAGGTATAAGACGCTGTTTTACCACTGCAAGGCAAGGCCACATGATACTCACGTTGCAAAAAAATCGACAACCACTGGAGTTTTGCTGTTAATAACTTTTTCTTTGAAATCTTCTGAGCTTTGAATTTTGACAATGTCCCATTTTGCTGCTGTTAATGAAAAGGGTCTTATATTTTGTGATTTTGTAGAAACTATAGAAGCATTACGCACAATCAAATTTGTTAAGTGTTTTGTAAGCATTTTTGGAATTAATCGACAACAATGATTATATGAATACGTTGATACTAATGCGTGCAAAAATCTGCTTTTTTTGGCGACTCCTGTGACTGATTATGACTGTCTGTCCAGTGTGACCAACTTTAAATTAGAGATCCTGCCCCGCTTAGGCAAAAAAACTGACAAATCCTGCCAAACTCTTATGCACAAAATGCCGAAATAATGACAATACAATTTTAAAATTTAAAATAAATAGTCATATGATTTTTGTATATTTTTTTATTTAAAATAGTTATACATAGCTCAGATTATAAAACTACCAGTTAAAAAAACATTAAAATTAAAATATTGGCGCAAACAATTTTGTGATTACAGCAAAGATAATGTAGAGAAATTTAAAATGTGTATTAAAAATCTATCTTTTTCTGACATGTATAAAGTTGAGGAATCCTCACTAGCATATTCACATTTTATCGAACATTTTAAGCTTTTTTATGACCTTTGTTTCCCAACAAGGCAAATCATAGTAAAAACTATTACTAAACATTTGTGTTTTTATAATTTGTTCGCAACGAAATTTGCGTTAAAAATGATTTTGAACATTTCCTACCTACTGTTTTTTCTTTGGTCGATACTGCACCCTACTCATTTTAAAGGATGTATTGCCAAATAAAAAAAAGCTTATATTATTGCTATAACCTGCCAAATACTGCCAGATTTCTAAAACGTCAAACAAATATGCCAGAGAGTAAAATAAAGAGCTAGACCTGCCGAAAAGGCAGGATCCTGCCACATATGGTCACACTGTGTCTGTCATTGTCACTTGTCATGTTAGCATAGATATTTTTTTTTTCATTTTGTTGATGGCTTTGTGCGATTAGCACATTTAGCCAGTGTCAAAGTAATTTTTCTAACAAGTAGTACATAAATAAACAATATTTCTTTACTGTATGATGATGATGAATGATAATAGAAATGAGAAATGATATACCACCCAACCCCTCGAGTATCTCAGTAAAGATGTGGGGCTTTACTAAGTCGGACTTCTTGAGAGAATTTGAAAGTGACATTGCACTGTTTTGTTTCATTTGCCAACACTCATGCACACTCACGAACACTTAACGGTTAACAATCCACCATTATTTCACATTATAATTCAACATAACACAAATTTTAGAAAATAAAACAAAACCGCAGACATGACTCTTCACTTTCCCGCCAAGAAGTCCCTAGCATAGATAAAAGGTGCGGAATTGTGTTAGACACAAAACATGCCATAAATAAAAAAAGAAGAAGAAGGTAATATAAAAATACTGTCGGAAACTTGTCAGTCAGTCAGCGACTTTTTGACAATTTGACATTTAACCTACATAAAAAGTAGGCATGACTACACACACCTCGTTTTGTTTAAAACATGTGTCCATCGTCTGCCGTGGCGCTTCAATCTGTGATGCCCAATAAAGCTATTAATGTTGTTAATTGTTTTTTTATGACCTTGCTTTGGTTTTTAAGGTAAAACCATTTCAGCTAGATCAGTTATCAGTTTAGCATTATTTAGCACTGTCCCCCTTATTCATAAAAACTATCAGTCTTGCAAATAAAACATTTTTAATCATCATCTAAACAATTACTTAAGTAATCAGTTGCTTAAATTTTAAGCATCTGATTAGCAGCGCTTATAAATAAAACACTTATATCATTTGGTTAAACTCTAGCTAGGGTATATTCCGATATGCACTGCGAGCACTGTAAGATGTGACGTCAATTTAGTATACTGCGAAGTCGTTCCTTTATATTTAGCCATACTGGTCACTGTTTAAAACGGAACATAGTTCAGTATACTGTCATCCATGCTGTCATCCATGTCATCATTTCTGGGGGTCGACCGCCTAACTCTCTCGCTTTCGATCGCTTTGAAGGCGAGGCGAGGAGGAGGCGTTATCTTGTAATTTCAAAAGCAATATGAAAGCAATATCGAAAGCTATAGGCTATAGCTTTCGATATTATTCGGTATTGTATTTCGATATTACATTAGAAAGCGATGCGAGGGTCTCGCCTTCAAAGCGATCGAAAGCGAGAGAGTTAGGCGGTTGGGGGGCTGGACGCTGTTGATCACGTGATGAAAGCACTGAGAGCACCTTACCTAGAAAATCCCAGTGTTTACAGTACAAAAATGGCGACGATTTATGACGTCATATATTTCCCTAGGCTACTGCGGCAGTATACTGTCAGTGCATAATGAAACAAATTTCTCACCAGTAGAGCACTGGCGTTATTAATCTAAGTTGAAAACAAAGTAGCATCCCCAAATGCTCATAAAGAAAAGAAACTTTTGTCTATCATGGTGCCTATTGTAAGTTTCATTTGCCATTTGATTACGTTAACGAAAATGAGACTTTGTATGGCAAAATTTTAACTCTTCTCGTAAGTATGTTGCCAGGAGGCGCTGCTGCTTCAATGCCATACTAATTTTCGTTGTCGTAAACGTAATCGAACGAATACGAATATTAAAAATTCGATAATGAATGTTTACCAACAAAGCACTGCCAAGAAATCAGTGACAGGCATGTATTGACAACAATGACAAGGAAAGATTTTACGTAAAAGATGTAAGTACTTTTATTAAATACTAACTGACCCGGCGGACTACGTACCGCTTTGACAGTTTCCATCATTGAGTTAATATATATCAATGGTTTCCATGACAACAAAACACACAAATCATTTTGTATTGAAAAATTAAATTGTCGTTTTTAGTTTTTTTTTAAATATAGCCTATGTTACTTAGCGGCATTCTAATGGTAAAAGAATTTTTTAAATTGGTCCAGTAGTTTTTGAGTTTATTCGTTGAAAACATACATACATACAAAAATACAAAGGTTTCCTTTTTATAATATTAGTATAGATTGTATAAATAATTTAAAAACTAAGAACCAAAGTACAATCATAGCTTAGTTTTAACCTAATTGAGTGAATATATTAGCTACTTTGAAATAATTAAAAAACTGCACTTGAAGATTCAATAATTTATTTATTACCTACATAAATTAATCAACTACTGTTACAATCCAATTTTCTTTAACGTCAATTTGTTCATGAATGTTTGTTTTACATTGCAAAAGCACTGTTTACGCTGCAGATTTCAGAGGTACTAGTTAAGATAATCAACCCCATATGGATACTAGAGTCATCTTCATTTGGAATGCTGGTTTATAATAACGGAATTGTTTAGAATACCTCAATTTTGGTAATGTCATTTGTTTAATAAGGATAACAAGTTAAAAAAATTTAACGTTTTTTTTACGTTCTTCGTATTATAACGTTTTTACCGACGTTGAGCGACTGATTTATGTAAGATCTGTAGTGAGAATAATAAGTCTTACAATATCTTTTATGTAAAATGCAGTAATCAAGTAATAATACGAAAAACACAAAAACATTTTTGCCCAGATTTGTGATGACCCTAATTTGGTTTGTTTACATTTATTCTTTATAGAGTTTGGCTAGAGGGCACCCATCCGTGTCACAAAAACAGCTGTTGCGACGACGACGTCGCGTCGTCGCCACATCATCTTGCTGTTTAGCGAGTTAAACACGGTGTCGGTGTGTTTAAGTTTGACAGTTAGTTACGCTTAACTTTTATTTGTAACAATTTTAGCTTACTAATTAGTTATCCATTGATTAACGCTAACGATTTACTTAAATATTTTTATTTGTAAGACTGTCTCGGAGTGTTTAAGTTTGACAGTTAGTTACGCCGCATTTAAGCAAATGCTTAAAGCTAAATAGCTTTTATTTGTAACAATTTTAGCTAAGTAGTTAAAAAAAAAATACAATCAATAAAATTAAAATGAATACAAGTACCTATCTGAACACACATACACATCTACACACAAACACACCCTTACACACACAAACACACCCCCCCCCACACACACACACACACATACCCTCATCACACACATAAACATACACATCCATTCACTTTTATGTTTGTGAGATAATATTAATATTTTAGAAATTAGGAAAAGGAAGGATGTGTCTCCTAGAATACAGGTAGGTTAGGACCTAGGAGGCAGAGACATACTATAACTTTAAGCTGTTTTATTTTGTAACTTTATATTACGTTGTCGAACAATAAATTATTATTTAAAAAAAAATAGTTATCCATTGATACCTTAAATATTTGTATTTGTAAGACCGTATAGCATTATTTAATTATTGTTTATTCTTTTTTTCTCAAGTACAAAATGACGTTTGTGTGACGTTGACAAAACAATATTAACGGCCGGCGTTATTATTCTAAGACTAAAAAATACTTAAATAGTTTTTATGATTATGGGGGTGTATAATTTAAGTAAACAGAAATGAATGCATAACATACTGTGGAGACTTCTTGGCGGGAAAGTGAAGAGTCACATGTCTGCGGTTTTGTTTTATTTTCTATAATTTATGTTATGTTGAATATTAATGTGAAATAATGGTGGATTTTTAACCGTTAAGAGTTCGTGAGTGTTGACAAATGAAACAAAACAGTGCAACGTCACTTTTCAAATTCTCTTAAGAAGTCCGCCCGAGGACTTAGTAAAGCCCCACATCTTTACTGAGATACTCGAGGGGTTGGGGGTATATCATTTCTCACTTCTCATTTCTATTATCATTCATCATCATCATCATACAGAAAAGGAATATTGTTTATTTATGTATTACTTGTTAGAAAAATTACTTTGACACTGGCTAAATGTGCTAATCGCACAAAGCTATCAACAAAAAAGAAAAAAAATGTGTTTTTTTCTCTATGGCATTTATACATGTCTTCCTGTCAATATTATGTCAACTTTCTGTCATGTTCATGAACAAAGTCGTTCTTGGCAATTGGCGTGTTTCGGTGTGGTTGTAGTCCTTTCATGACTATAAAATTACTTAAAATGAGTTCTAATGCAGATCTCGTTAAAAAACCAGCAGGTAAAATGTATCCCAGTGATGATTACACTGAGGTAAGTTCGTATTATGCTGTGAATATATGTAGAAATTACCTTCTAACATAACCTCTTGTTGAATGGTAACGTAAGCATTTAGCTATAAGTTGTTTCATTTAAAATATTTAGTATCTCTATCCATAACATCAAGTTTCATTCTGGTGATGAATAACTGTTCATATCTGTTTCCACTGGTCAATTGAGACTTGCTTACTCTAACTTATATCCAACTTACTCGTGCTGTATATTTTTAGGGAGGATATGAATCGTACGGTGATTACGAGCCACATACAGGGGATCCTCAATATGACCTGGAATATGATAGGTCTTACTATAAAATGCCGGATATGGTAAGTGTTTTTATTTTGTATATTACCAATTTGTGATATCTTACCATAGTTTGACTTCATGTATTCTGAGGTTTCAAAATTGGTTGTAAAATTAACATCAATTTAGATTATTAAAGTAATTGGTGAAATAACCATGTTAATCAAAGAAATAAATGCTTAGTACCAAAGTATTACACTATTGTGTTACTAATGTAAGAGCATAACCAGCTCTTAGCTGGTTATTACTTCTACTCAAATGAAAGTCTCTTCAAGTTTATTGAAAACTATTTAGTGTATGTAAGTGATGTTTTTGTTTTTTTTAAACAAAAGTATAATGTAATTTTTTGTTTATATTGTGTTTTTTAGGTCAAAAAATTTCTCGTTTACTTCCGCAACATGATCAATGAGGGAGTGACATATGAAATTCTCAATCTCTATGAGAATACTTTTCCAAAACTGACAGAGCAATATTTCGAAAATACACCCTGGCCTGATGAAAATGAAGTGGCACCTGTAGTTGATAATGATCATGTGAGTATTTTTAATAATTACTTTTATATTTTGTGTCTTGAATATCATGAAAATTAGTAAATAATTAATAAAAATTTTAACCTTTTTGTAGGTATTCATGATTCTCTACAAGGAACTGTATTACAGAGACATATACGCTCGTGTACCAGGCGGACCCAAGCCTGAGCAGAGATTCACCTCTTTCTACAACTATTGTGACTTGTTCAACTACATCTTGTCTGCAGAGACACCTGTGCCTCTGGAGCTGCCCGACCAGTGGCTCTGGGAACTTATTGATGAGTTTGTGTACCAGTTCCAATCATTTGCACAATATAGGTTAGTAGTGGAGAATGTTTTGTTAGAAATATGCTGTAGATAGATAGAAAGACGAAGGGAAGGGACGGAAGCTTTTGCCCTGCAGTAGTAGGATAAAGATGGGTTAATATAACACATAATAACAAGAATAAGGAAATGGTCATGCAAAACCTCACCATGATTAAATATCTTTGCTGTGGTTGGTTATTGTTATTAGTGATGATGTAAATTCGCTAAATTAGGTAGGTACTCATAGTTCTATTTGCTTATGGTTTTGTGATGGAAAGTATATTTTTATAATAAAACATTATCTAGTATTCAGATGTAGTAAAAGAAAGAGAAACGAGTTACCTTGGCTGAGTTTAGTGACAGTTTTGATCAGTACAAGGTCTCCATCCATAGACTTTCATAAATGTTTAAATTTAGCTTAATGAAAAAAGAATTTTGTGACATTTGTTTCCAGATCCTTATTCATAATTTAACTTTTTTTTTTTACAAATTTTTGCTAGACTTATTTTTATTTGTTACTTAGATCCCGCACATCAAAATTGAGCCCAGCAGAGATTGAGGCTCTCAACACTGAGAACAAAGCCTGGAATGTGCTGTGTATTCTCAATGTGCTGCACTCATTGGTTGATAAGTCCAACATTAAACGCCAACTTGAGGTATGTTTTTTAACTTTATTACACTAAATTTTTTAATGAAAAGAAATTTATCTACATGCATCTGCATCTTGAGGAGCATTTGTCATGTAGACTTCAACTCACCAAAACCCCCACTGTCCTAAGTGTGGAAACTTTGGCGGTGGTGTGACAACGGCGCACGACTACGAATACGCACGCACACTAATATCTCTACAGAGTAGGCTGGTGATTAATTTAGAACAATGTTTACTTTCGTAAAATCATAGGCGTTTGGGTAAAAAATAATAAAAGTCTTAATATATTCATATTCATATTTTTTTATTGAAAAATAAGATAACAGTGGCCTGCGGAATATCAATACAAACATTCATTTGTGCTATATTTACAAAGTTTCTGAAGAAATAAGTTTTTAGATATCATTACTTTTACGTATTGTTTATGCAGTTTCTTGGTATTTGTTTCAAATTCCAAGACAACCATGGCCTTGTGAAAGGATCAAGCTAACCTACACTAGTCCTTTTAATGTATATGACCTATTCAGCGCCTAGCACCAGTGACTTAAAAACACGTAAATTTTCGAAATTCCGCGCGGCACCCCCTAAGAGAGTGAGAATTATTAGTGAAGCGCTTATCGGAAATCTAGTAGGTACTTTTATTGATCAAAGATAGATATCACATTTTGGTATTGCCAACAAACTTCGAAGTTCTAATTGTTTCAAACTAATAAGCTAATTTTTATGAAACAGTATTAATTATAAATATTTAATCTTAATCGACCTATATGTTCGTGATTTAAGGTTTATACATAATAAGCTGTTGATGCTATAAAACCTTTTTACATTATGTCATAATTTATATATATAAACCAGCCAACTTGACCTTGACCTTTGATATGCGCGAGCGCTGATCAGCGCCGCCAAATAATTAAAATTCTATTGTGTCTGTATTCACGACAAACAACTATTATTGATTCAAGGTAAAATGTCTCATAAGTGAACGTTAACATAGCAATTTTGACTTTGACTTTGCCTTTGCCCTGCATTCAATACTAGGTATACGCCGCGGGCGGCGATCCTGACTCCGTGGCGGGCGAGTTTGGCCGCCACTCGCTGTACAAGATGCTCGGCTACTTCTCCCTGGTCGGACTGCTGCGCCTACACTCGTTGCTTGGTGATTACTACCAAGCAATTAAGGTGGTAAACTGAGTTCCATTTTGTAGTATGAGTTGTTTTTATTTTTATTTTTTATTATTATTTCACTATCATCCTAATGGATAAAAGGGTAATCCCTTTTGTCTCATTAGACATGAAAATCTCATTAGATTTTCAGGCCATTATACATTTTTTAAAGTAATACTCGAAACTAAATATTCTCACATTCTCCAGATGTTTAATTTTATTTTATGAGGATATGCTTTTCTGACAACAGACCTGAGGATAAGTGACGATGGTGGCAAAGGTGCAAGGATTCTTCTTTACCTGGAACCCACATGTGTTGAGAAATTGGCAATCTCATCAGATCACTAACTGATGGAACACAACAATGCTTCTTTTTTATTAAATAAGAAAGTGGTAGCTCACCAGGTGGACAGCTATACAATCCCTAATAGTTTACCGACTCAAAGAAAAAAAATATTTAAAAAAACACTATATCGTAGTACTTTGAACTTTGTTTTGCCGCATCCAAAAGAACATTAACACCTGCCCCTTTGTCTCAACACAACTAAACTTGCCCATACGTTGCCAGGTATTAGAGAACATCGAGTTGCACAAGAAGTCCCAGTATTCGCACGTGCCCGCATGCCAAATCTCCACCTCGTACTACGTGGGGTTCGCGTACATGATGATGCGGCGCTATGCGGACGCCATCCGCACGCTGTCCTCCGCGCTGCTGTATATGCAGCGGACCAAGCAGCTGTTCTCCTCGCGCTCCTACCAGAACGACCAGATCAACAAGCAGACGGAGCAAATGTACCATCTGCTAGCTATTTGTCTGGTACTCCACCCACAGTGTGTGGATGAGTCTATCCAGCAGGTGAGTTACTTCCTACCAGCTCAGCGACCAAGCAGCTGTTCTCCTCGCGGTCCTACCAGAACGACCAGATCAACAAGCAGACAGAGCAGATGTACCATCTGCTAGCTATTTGTCTGGTGCTCCAGCCACAGTGCGTGGATGAGTCTATCCAGCAGGTGAGTTATATCCTATCAGCTCAGTGACCAAGCAGCTGTTCTCCTCGCGCTCCTACCAGAACCACCAGATCAACAAGCAGACGAAGCAGATGTGCCATCTGCTAGCTATTTGTCTGGTGCTCCACCCACAGTGCGTGGATGAGACTATCCAGCAAGTGAGTTACTTAATAATAGCTCAGCAACCAAGCAGCTGTTCTCCTCGCGCTCCTACCAGAACGACCAGATAAACATGCAGACGGAGCAGACTATACAACAAACGTGATATTTTTGCTCGGTTTTGCTCTATATTGATAACGGCAACAGGTAGACGCTTGAAATATTAACAGAATGTTTAGTTATAAATACTTACACTTTAAAAATAAATAATTAAATTAAAATAAAACAAATATTTAAGGGGGGCTCCCTATAACAAACATGTTTTTTTAGGTGCTGGTTTTTGCTCGATATTGATAACTGCAACAGGTAGAGGTTTGAAATATTCACAGAATATTGAGTTATATTATTCACTTTAAAAATAAATACTTAAATTTAAATTTAATTTAATTTAAGGGGGGCTCCCATACAACAAACGTGATTTTTTTCAAATTTTTTCTCGGTCTTAATAACGATAACTGGTAGAAACTTGAAATATTTTTATAGATAATGGTACGGAACCCTTCGTGCGCAAGTCCGACTCGCACTTGACCGGTTTTCAGTTACTGCTGAGTATAGATATCTCAGTTGATCTATTCAGCAGGTTGGTTAGTTTCCATCCAGCTGTATATATACCTGATGTGCAAAAATATGCTTTAAGTGTTCTACCCTCTATCTATCCTATCAGATAGAGGGTCGTCTCACGGCGCCCCTCTTTACTATCTACGGATCACCAGAGTGCCGCAGCGCTTTGGCAACCCCTGATAACTTTTTAAATATTCTACAACATCATGCGCTGTTACATTGCTTTGACTCCAAAGTTATCGCTGCATCACTGCAATTTAAATTGTTATAACAGCAATAAAAATTGGTACAGGTACTCCGCGAGAAGAACTACCACGAGAAGATGTTCAAGATGCAGTACGGCGACCTCGGCGAGTTCGAGAGCTGCTTCACGTTCGCGTGCCCCAAGTTCCTGTCGCCGTGCCCGCCGCCCATCGAGCCCGGCTCCAACTACGGCCGCGACTCCGTCAAGCATCAGACGCAGGTCTTCATGGACGAGGTATGGACTGGATGATGCTGGTTGGACTTTACTTTCAGGTTTTTTGCATTCGCTCCTTGTGCGAAGGCTGTGGAGCAGCATCAACAGCGTCTTGAGCGTGATCGCCAGCAGGCTTGACTGCCGATACGTAAAATCATTGCCTGGTATGGTGCCGAAATGATTTACGGTTAATAATTAGATTAATATTGAAAAATCATTGAGTTATTGTTTGGGCTTGAATAAATGAATATTCTATTCTATTTCCCCTATCTCCTATTCTATTCTTGTGCGGGGGTTATGTCTTCCTTTTCATATTTTTTCGATTAGCCGCTGATGTAGTGATGTGTATTATTTTTAATTTTCTTGTTGAGTGTAGGTATCTCCTAAACTTAACAACTACTCTCGAGTTTTTTCGATTTGCCATCATTCATCTCTAAAGGCCCTATCTAACTTTATCTGGCTATCTAGGCTCGGAAGAATCGCGCTTGTAGAAAACATTATACCGCTTTTTCTAAAACGACCTTATTAAACGGTCACATTTACATAATAACCGACATTTGATTATGATTTGTCCCCAGGTCCGCCAGCAAAAGATGCTTCCCACCATCCGTTCGTACCTGAAACTGTACACCACCCTTCCCCTGGCCAAACTAGCGGCGTTCATGTCTGCAGCTCGCGGCGGCGACCGCGGCGATCGCGACGCCGCCCGCGAGCACGCGGCCCTAGCCATATACCTGCTCTGCTTCAAGCACAAGATGAAGAATGTCGTCTGGACCAAGGGCCCAAGCGGCTTGGACGGCAAGTTCCAGAGCGGATCGGAGGTGAGTTGACTTAACAAATGAACGCTCACTGCTTTTACTACAAAACAGTGTAAATAAGTGTTTCTAAAATAGGAAACCCAAACGGTTTTTGGATAAGTTTACATATACCAACGTACCGGAAAGCACAGTGTGGGCAGGCCTCCAACAAGGTGGACGGACGATCTGGTGAAGGTCGCGGGAAGCCGCTGGATGCGAGCAGCACAAAACCGGTCGTTGTGGAGATTTTTGGGGAAGGCCTTTGTCCAGCAGTGGACGTCTTTTGACTGAGATGATGATGATGATGATAATGATGATAATGATACCAACGTAAGTTTTCTTAGTTCATCACTTTCTAACTTGAATTTAGTGCTAAGTAAAAATTGTATTCCTTTAGGTAGGTAAGTGAATAATGTATTATTTCTAAAGAAATGTATTCTTAAACCAAACAAAGTTAAACAATGCTAAATACGTGTTTATAATATTTAATAAAATAATAAAAAGCGTTTATTTTCTCTTTACAATAAGGAGTTACAAAAGGCTTAAAATATACTATTAAGATACATTGCATCCTATCATTTGTGAGAGACTGGTGCCTGAAATAGGTTTCGTCAGAAACCTGCAAATACAGGTCAGCAGGACCCCCCTCCTGGACATAGACAGAATATAACTAATGGCAACATGAGTAAGATGTAAAGAGGCGAAAAAAAAAACAAAGACAGATGATTTAGGATCCAGTAGTCCTGACCACAAAAAAAGTCAGAAAATAAGTCAAACCCTAAATTGACAATTAATAAAAGTATATTTTTTTAATAATATTTATAATATTGTGTCTATGTCTAATAATATGAGCTAGAAGTGACAGCATCTGTTTTGAGCATTGTCTAACTTTAGCCATAGTTTTGTGGTGAAGCAGTTAAGGTTCGCCCATTGTCGCAGCGCAAAAATCCGCTCAAATCGCTCGTATGTATTTTATATGAACTATCGCACACTATGCCGGGGCGCAGCGGGCAGCATATTCCGCCGCGGATTTTGGTTGCATGCGATGCATGGGAACCGCCCCCCCGCCCCGCTGTGCCACGACACTGTGCTATAGCAACATTAATTTCTTCTAACAACAGGCAAAAAAGAAAGTTTTTCGTCAGAGCTATCCATAACGTATAGTGCGATTCAAATAGGATGGCGACTGTGAAGTATGCTGCGAGCGCCCGCCGGTGCGCGCAGTCAAAACTCTCCGCCCTGTAACGTCCCGCTGACACCTTAAATTCGCAACTGCGATGCGACTTGTGACTAACTTCACAGCCGCCATCCTATTTGAATCGCACTGTACAGTTGCCACTGTATTCAAAAACCGTCAATGCGCTGCGACCCGGCCTGTCACTAATGTGGTATGTAAGTATTTTGCGGTGCGCTGCGGCCCGCTCCGCCCCGACATTATGTGCGCGAACCTTTAATCCGACCTTAGCGGTTAAAGTTCAAAAACTAGCTTTCATAAGGTATGTTTCAATGATTCCAAGTTGAAGAATGTTATTCATTCAGCTTATCTTTATCATCTCGAGCTCCTCCGTGTTTCAGAAGGCACGTAAAGCCGTTGGTCCCGACTGCATTAGCAGTCGTTAACAACCACCAATCCGCACTGGGCCTGCGTGGTGCTTTATGGCCCGTTCTCCCTATCCATCCATACGGAAGACTCGTGCCCCAGTCGTGGGGACATAAAACTGAGCTGGTATACCAATGAAGAGTCTACCTCTTTACATGTTTCTATCAATCATCATTAAATTTGTTTTAAATGTTTGAAAATTTTGTTTCAGTTGGATTTCTATATCGATAACGACATGATTCACATTGCCGATACAAAGGTAGCTCATCGCTATGGTGACTTTTTCATTCGGAAAATCTTGAAGTTTGAAGAACTGAATCGCAAACTCCACCATCTTAAGATATAGTGTTACGGACACTGTCTATGCTTTTATTATACCTATACAAAACTTGTAACAAAAAAATAAAATAATAACAATATTGCGTTTTTTTATTTATTATTATATTCTTGGTGTGTAGCTAACAAACTTCCGATTTCTCTTAAAGAATCTCTTGGGCTCATTAAGGACAATACTAGATCTCTGGAACGATTCTGGATAGTTCTCCTTGAATTGTTGCCATGGGTGTTCTGGTTTTAGTGCATCTTCAATGTTAATTTCCTGCAGCCACTTTTTATAGTAACTAGAAAAGTTTCTGTATACTTTAAAAAATGGATCTGTACTAACTTTGCCTTCTGATCTCTGCAAAATACAATAAATATGAGAATTAATAGTTTTATTAAAAAATACACTTACATATTGTTATTCATATAGTTTGTAGAGAACAAACTAACAAATATACAGAACAATACTTAAAACAAAAAAAAGAAACAACTGAAATTTAAAAAAAACAAAGAAAAATAGCAAATTAAAAACTAAATGCCTATAAATAAAAGATGTCTTCCAACTGTGGGCTCATGGGAAATGTGCACTTTTTGTGCCTAAGAATTTTTCATTTCATTTTACTTGCAATAACAATATTTTGTTAGTCCACTGCTGGACATAGGCATCTAAACAATAAGATACCTGTGTCCAGCAGTGGACTAGAAAAGGCTGATGATTATGATTATTGTTTTATTTATTTATAAATAAAGGCACAATAACAGACATCAGACAAAACTTTAGAAATTAATTAAAAAGAGCAAAATTGTACACTACATTTACCAAAATGATTGCAAAATAAAAGAAACTGAAATTAATAAGCTACTATTATATAATATAGTAGCTAGCAAGATTTAAATCATAAAATTCTAATAACAAGCTATTCAAAATATCAATCTTGTAAATATTGATTCTAGGTCTGACCTGTTGAACTTTGCTTGCATTTTTTTCACTAAATAATTCCAGATGTTTTAAAATTGAATCATTCACTTTTATATTTTCCTCTTTTACTACTTTCATTATATACAACACATAATCAAAGTTAGATTGTATAGCTCCATTCTTTAGTAGTGTTCCTAAAATTTCAATGTTTACTCTGAAAACAGTAACAGTTATATTATACTGAAAGGTTAAATTAACTACAAATTAATTAATATAAACATTTTATCTGCCCTTGACACTAACTTGAGTTGTTGTTCTTTCATTTCATTTAGCAATTTCTCAGCACTCTTCTTAGTTTTGCAAGCTAGGGCCAAGACACCGTAAGTCATAATATTAAACTTTAATTGAAGTTTCTTCTTTAGCGGATGTCGCTTTTTACGAGCCTTGTTTTCTTGTTTTATAATTTCCTTTACTTCCTGAAAGAATCAGTGCATTAATATAATTTGAATTGCCTAAATATTTGAAATTTCTTCAGTTGTAGTTACTTACAAAAGCACCATCATAATCAGAGTTTAAACATCTTTTTTTAATCAAAGTATTGTAGAAATCTATATCTGCTTTAACACCCTCTGATTTTATTGTCTCTAGCAATTTATTTTCAGCTTCACGAGTATTGTCTATGAGAGGTATCATTTGAGTAAATATTTTAACATCTGGGGAGACAGAGTAAACTTTCATTTCTCTAAGAAAATCATCTTGGCCACCAATTACAGCAAATTTATCTTGCACTGTATACACTTCTTGCAATGCTAATACTTGTTGCATTTGTATTACATTGGAAAGTAGGTTAGGAACAATTCTTTCTTCTGCAGGAATTACCTTTGGAAGATTAGTGTCCATTATAGTGATTTCATTGTCAACTGTTTGTATTTTGCTATTTACATTAGACTCAGTTTCTGTTTTGAGATTTTCCCTGTTCAAATGATCATTAGGAAATAAAACTGTAGGTTTTTCACAATACTCATCTATGTATTTAGGAGCTTGCAGTCCAGGGCCATCTATTTGTAAAACAGTTTTAGATGGACCTATTCCTATGCTTTCTCTTAGAATGCCTATTAGTTCTTCAATATCAGCTTTTGTGCCTAAATTACAATCTTTGACACATTTCAGCATAAGATTGAAGGAATATAAGTTAGGTTTTTCTCTCATTTTTAACATTTTCCTCCAAACTACAAGTGCATGTCTTAGCCCAGTATTTTTATCTGAAATACATGCATGAAGAAGATGATTAAAAGTGTGAACTCTAATTTTAATGTTCTTTGAGATCATCTCATCAACAATTTTGAAGGCTGTAGGTAAATCTCCACATCTACCAAACGCTTTTATCATGGAATTATAATTTGTTAGGTTTGACTCAACTCCTTTCTCCTTCATGAACTCGCATAATAGATGGGCTTTTTTCAACCCATCTGAATCCCAAGGACTGTTTGCACAGGCATGAAATAGACATGTGTATGTATCTCCTGTTGGCTTCAATGCTCGTCGTTTCATATCGTTATATAATTTGAACGCTTTCTTAGTGTAACCAACATCAGCACAAGCACCAATTAGAATATTGTAAATATAGTTGTCAGGCTTAACTCTATCTACAGTTAACATTCTGACTTCTAGCACATCAATTGCTTCTTTTAATCTTTTGTGCGATATATATTGTTTTATTAAATCTGCATATTGCCTGATTGTTAATTTTTGGGAGTTCATTGGTTTATTACTTAAGTATTCTTGTTCTTTTTTATCTCCATCATCTTCAAACTTATCTTCATTACTTCTCACGTTTTTTGATAGGTTACCAAAAACGTCGGGGTCTTCCAAATACACCATATTATCTTCAGTTTTATACTGTGGAAGTTTATTTATTTTGATCTGTTCAGGAGTAGTGATAGCAGTAGATTTCTGTGTTATATGAACCATATTACCGGTTCTAATAGCCCTTAATATCCTCAGACAACGAAGAGCCATTGCAAATTGCAATATTTTTAATTTTATTATAATTAATAACTTTTGTACTTTTACAAGTTTTTAGTTAACCTTAACGTAGTATTAAATTCTCTTTGGATAACCTAAAAATGAAATACTATAATATTTATATACTTTTTAGTAAGGCAAGGAAGACAAGCCCGTTCAGCCATAAAGAGGTAAAGTTTGTGACTTTGTTTGTTTGCGGGGGGTAATCCCTGGAACTACTGGTCCAAACTTCGTACCGCTTTGACAACAAAACAAACAAATCATTCGTCCGCTTAAGAACACCCGTATCCCATGATGGACCTAGAGGTAAAGTTGTGACTTTGTTTGTTCGCGGAGGGTAATCTCTAATATCTATTTAATTATCGTAATCCATATTATCCATATTATCGAAGCGATTATTATTCGCTAAAAAGTATGTCAATTGGACGGTGCGAGATTGGAAAAAGTCTTATTCTCAGATGAAACTAAAATAAACACGGTAAATTCAGACGACAAGCGCTACGTTAGACATCCAATAAACCATACTTTTAATTATTTATACACTAGGATAGTCAAGCACGGGGGCGGCAATATCAAGGTATGGGGATGTTTTTCCGGATGTGGAGTTGGACCCGTTCAAAAGATTGAAGGTACAATAGATCAACTGCAGTACAAAAACATCTTAGAAGAGACAATATTCCCTACTCTGACGACAATGATACCGCTAACAGTGTAAAATATTTTCTTAGAAAACAGCGTTTTTCCTTCTTAGACTGGCCTGCAAATAGCCATGATTTAAATCCCAAATGATAAGGTATTGAACATATTTTATGCTATTTGTTGTTTCATTTCCAAATAAAAAGTATTAGGGTCAAAATCTTGTATAATGTTAAGTTCCGTTGGTAGTGTTTCTAATTATTTGTCCACCACTGAATTTAACAAGTAAAAAAAAATATTGTACATATTACTGAGGGTCTGCTTAGGGTCAGTAATGATACCCGTGGTTAGTGTAGAGAAGAAGAAGAATATTTATTTACATTTTTTTTTTGTTGACCCAGGGGAAAAATCTGCACACAGATTCCGTGGATCTGGGGCTGGCCTTCTCCTCTCACAAGGAGGAAGACCGACCCAGTAAACAACCCCTGGGGTTTGCCTTTGGTCTTGCGGACCGCGAAGGCTATCGGACAACGCGCGCCTCCCTAAATTGGCGGGGTGGCGCGGTACTATAAATGGCGTTACTCATAAGTAACTAACCGGACTGCCTGCAGTGAAGCTGCTTAAACGAGAGAGTAAAGCTTCTGATCAGTCCCGCGAATGGATCGATCCGAGCGGCTTCATATTGAGAGTGCAACGGGCGTGAGTTGACATAGCCTCCCGGAAGGGGAGGCGAGTGTGGCGTTACTCACTACGAGTACACGCCGCTATGTACGGGGTGGCGCGCCCCCAGTGGGGCGCGCTCTGCTGCAGTTAGGCTGCAATCCAGGTCACTTGACAGCTTGTTAGGGGGATCGGATAACGCGTGTTTAGGCCTACGCCGGTGTGGGATGTGAGTTGGGACCGAACTATAGTCCGCTGCCTTTCTAACAAGCGGGTTTGAGTGATTCTCCGAAGATTCGAAGAATCGCTCCGCGAATTTATTTACAAAACTTAACTTACTAAAGTACTAAAACATGATATCGCAACTAGCACTATGACAAACAATATGAAACTTACAAGCTAAAGTAATACAAACATTCTATAGTGTATATACAAAGATCGTGTTGTACTGCGCTGTGATTGGTCCGCGTCTTAGTATGGACATTGGTACAACTGTTGTGCTGCCACATACATTTGAAAAAGTTACAGAGCTGCGAGTTACAAATAAATGTAATAAATGCTATGTAAATTGAAATAAATTTTCAATCATGAGTATCATGACATACATTTTTACATATTTATATTTTTCAAGACTGACATTGTCTGAATATTAAGTTGGTTTTTAGTAAATACATGTAAAATACCTGCGTAGTGCGGACTTTTTCCACGTGAGTACCGAAGGTCCACAGCTCAACTACCCATTTCCGGTCATGTCACCTCGTCTATCGCATAGAATTACCATTTAATGGGAGTAAAAGGAAAAATGGAAATGGGTAGCTGGAACTGTGTACTAGCTTGCATTTGATCAGATCGAGAAGTAGCATAATTATTCGAATTTAAGTTAAAAATCGTAAACACCCAAAAATTTGGGTGTTTATCGGGTTTAAACCCAAATAACTCAAAACACCCGGTTTTTACCCACCTGGGTTTAAACCCGGGTGGGTGGATTGCCCATCTATAGCTGTAAGTTATTTATTTAATAAAAAAGTTTTTGATTTATATTTTGAACCTATAAAACATTTATTATACTTACTTATAAAATGTGAAATTATTTTTTGCAGAAATCCTTGGCACATATTCGACAATTCGCCATCTAGCGTAATATGAAGTAAACAAAGTGCGCGTCACTTTCGAATTTCAGAACAAGTTTACAAAAATTACACAAAATAGCGGTAGTGGTCCGCAGTGGATATAAATAACAGAACACTGTCAAAGGTTATTTTAAATTAACTTGTTTAATTAAATGTTATAACTTTTGACGCCCACTACTACTGTCATCCATGTCATTTCTGGACGCTGTTGATCAAGTGATCAAAGCACGGAGAGCATCTTGCCTCGAAAATGCCAGTGCTTACAGTACAAAAATGGCGACGATTTATGAAGTCATATATTTCTCAAGGATACTGTGGCATTATACTGTCAGTCCATAACGGAACTTTCTCATCAGTAAAAGCACTGGACAGTGCTCGCAGTGTATATCGGAATATACACATTGTTCTGAGATGTCAATGTCAGTCATCATGGATGACATTGACAGTTATTGTAAACAGTAGGTAACCACGTGCTTTCATAGCTCATTTCAGATATTTAATACCTAACTTAAAACATTGTTTCTTTTCCTATCTTATAAACATAACCAATATGTCAAACGAAATCGAAGAACAAATGGAAGCAAGTTCTAGTGAAAGCGATGAGGAAGACATGGATGGCGTTGACGAAGGTAGCAACGCAGAGGAAGATGAAGGGCCTAAAACTTATTTGCCGGGACAACCTCTTAAAGAGGATGAGCAGTTAGTTTGCGATCAGTCTGCCTACGTGATGCTGCATCAGGCACAAACAGGTGCTCCGTGCCTTAGCTTCGATATAGTACCTGACAATCTTGGTAACGATAGAGATCAATTTCCGATGACTGCATACTTGGTTGCCGGCACACAAGCCACCAGCGCTCATTTAAACAAGTAAGCTATAAATACTTAATTTAAACAGCAGCAAGGTTTCATGATAACACTTAGCTGAAGCATTTGCTATGCACTTAGAAAGGTGTGCCTAGGATGCCTTTAATAAGTAATTTGTAAAATGTTTTTATATAATTTTTAACGCAAGTTTTGTTGCGAACAAATTACAAAAACACTTACACATTTAGTTTTTTTAAGTAATTTATGTTCTATATTTTAGATAAAAAAACTATAATCCAAATGCATGTCTGTCAAATTTTCTTTTTAGTCTACTAGTGATTAAAATGTCAAACTTACATCCCACATCAAAACCTGATGATGACGAAGACTCTGATGAGGATGAAGACAATGATGAGGATGAAGAAGAAGATGAAGAAAAGAAGCCACAAATGACATTCTCATTTATTAAACATCAAGGCTGTGTCAACAGAGTTAGAGTATGTAAAAGTACAATAATGTTTTTTTATTTATAAATGTGGTATACTAAACAGTACTTTCCTTTGTAGGCAACAAGCTTCAAGAATTCAGTGCTAGCTGCAAGTTGGTCAGAGTTAGGAAGAGTAGATATCTGGAATATAACCCAACAGCTGCAGGCAGTTGATGATCCCATTGTTTTAGAAAGATATAATTTAGATTCAGTCACAAATCCAGTTAAACCACTATTTTCATTTAATGGCCACCAACAGGAAGGATTTGGAATGGACTGGTGTCCTACAGAATCAGGTGTAAGTTTTCTCAAATATTTTATGGCAGTATGAATTGTTTAGTTTAAAAGTTAAAATGAATATGTTTGAGAAACTAAACACAAATATACCAATCTAATTCTCTTCAAAAACTAGAGAATTTAAAACCTTATTAGCAAAACATCATTGCTAATGATTATTTTAATAAATATAGGTTTTAGCTACTGGAGATTGTAGAAGAGATATTCACATATGGAAGCCAAACGAAGCTGGCACTTGGGATGTTGATCAACGGCCCCTTGTTGGTCATACTAGTTCTATAGAAGACATACAGTGGTCTCCTAATGAGAGGTGAGATAGATGGTAGATTAGATTATCATTAGTTACATTAAGGCAGACTATAGATATTGTTTTAGATTAAAGAGGAAAAGATCAGTTGCTAACTACCTTTTAATAATAAATTAATAAGTTTGTGTTACCTATAAAAAGCTTTCCTTGCCATCTCTGTAAGCCTGCTCTCTCTGTAAGAAGTGCTGAATTTAGTAAATTTGTATTTTCTATGTTCTATCTTTTCAGAAACGTATTAGCTACATGTTCTGTTGATAAAACAATAAGGATATGGGATACAAGAGCTGCTCCACAAAAAGCATGCATGTTGACTTGTGAAAATGCCCATTTGAGTGATGTGAATGTAATATCTTGGAACGGCAAGGAACCATTTATAGCCAGTGGTAAATATAGATATTTACATATTTAATAAATTTATTTTAAAATGATTGTAACCATGACTAAGCTATCGTTTTTTTAAGGTGGTGATGATGGTTTCCTACATATTTGGGATTTAAGACAATTTACGAATAGCACACCAGTTGGTACTTTCAAGCACCACACAGCACCTGTAACTTCTGTGGAGTGGCACTGGTCTGAACCAAGTGTGGTTGCATCAGCTGGAGAAGATAACCAAGTGGCATTATGGGATTTAGCAGTTGAGAGAGATGATGATGAAGTTATTGATGAAGAACTAAAGGTATGAAAATGATTCAGCTTCTATTGAACATTTTTGACTTTGAGATGCTGGAAAAGCTATTTATTGCCAATGAAATTTCAATAAAAAAATGTAATAACCTAGATGTAAGTACATCATATTGACTGGTCTCTGCATTCATGATCTAGCTGTGATATACGTAGTATGTAAATGTAATTATGAAACTCAGGACCTCATGATGACCTATTTTATTTGAAGGATTATAAATCAGTTTACTAAATAAAACATTGCAACTAGCTTATAGTTAGGTTAGCCAATGTATTAATTTGAAACTAATAATAATTTCTCTTTTTTTCAGAATTTACCACCACAATTGCTTTTTATTCACCAAGGACAAAATGACATCAAAGAATTGCACTGGCATAAACAAATACCAGGAGTCATAGTGACTACTGCCCACACTGGATTCAATGTATTCAAAACTATCAGTGTATAGTTTTATGTATAAATATATGTTATAAATATGTATTTTATTTTATTATACTTAATAAAATAAGTTTATTTGATTCAACATTTATTTTTTTTGTAGACTCTTCATGATTCTCCATAACACGATTTCTATGAAAACTTTTCAAAAATTTTAATCAACATCTTTTACATGAACCATTGCCAAGTTCACCAAGTGTCTTATAGTTGGTCTTCCATGTGGGCAATTCTGAAAATAACAATAATGATGAGAGTCCTAAAGGAAAAAGTAACTCCAGATATTAACAGAATTATTATAATTACCCAAGGTTTATCAATTTCTGACATGTGGCCTACAAGTTTCTTCATATCTGCCTTACTTAGGGCAGTGCCAATCATGACAGACTTTCGACATGCTCTAGAAGCAAACATCGCTCTTACTCTGCTAGGTCTGCAATATTCAGATGAAGATTCCTAAAAAAATATTGAAGAATTATTATTTTAAAGTGGTATTGTTAGGTTTATTTCTATTTTTTATTTTGAATTAATAAAGGTAACTTACTCTTAACATAAATAATAGCTCCTCAATATCTTCTTTTCCAAATATCCAATTTTTAGACATAGGTATTGTTAGAAGTTTGACTCTTTTTGTTGGTAGAGCTGATTCATCTATTTTAAATGTGAAACCATTCTTCTTGAAGGTATCTATATTATCCATCAATATTTGTTCATTTACTCCAGTTAACTCCAAAGGCTGTGGGCTAAAATTAGGTTTAAAATTAGGTAACAAAATATTAAAAGTCTGAAAACATAATTATGAATCAGAAATTCATACTTACACCACCAATTTCTGATTGGTGAGTTCTGTAGTTCTTTGTAACATTTCAAAATTATAGATTTCGTCAGTAGCATGCTGGTCAATGATAAAAAGGTCGTCATCCAAACGTGTTATAATAAAACCTAGATTAAATTGTCCAACAACTGCCATTTCCTTAAAAGAATCCTTAGATATTTCTTTACTTAATTCTTCTTCACACTTCTTATTGTGTACAGGATTGATGGTACTTTTAAATTTAACTCTTTCAGGTATAAGTTTACATTTATCTTTTTGGTATATTTCTGTTAATTGTTTTATATGTTCGATTGAAGTTTTTAATATTACTGATTTTCTGTCATGTTTTCCTAGGTCTTCTCTATCTGTTACAACTTTAGTTTTTTTTATAGCTATATTGTTTGGGGAAGTACTGGACTTACCTAAAGAACTTTTAGTTTTACAGTAAATGGTATGTGCTTTTTGCACGTCTATATCGTCTACACTTCTAATTTGTGTATTAGGCAATTTATCAGTAGATTCTAAATACATTATTACATCATTATTTTTCTTAGATGATTCTGGAATAATTTGTTGTATTGGTGATATATTTAATGTTGCACCTTCAGCTTCAACTTTGTCAGATGTTATGTCAGGTTGTTTTATATACTTTTCTACATCATTTTCCTCATTTTCTACCATTTCCGATTGTTTTGATAATGCTGGCGATTGGTCTCCACAACTTATATTATCAGACAAACTCGCATCATCAAATTTCTTTACACACTTCGATGAAATAAAGTCTAACATTGTAGATGATTTTCTTTTCATATCTGGTTTTTCTACTGTCATTTCATTGATGAAATTACTTTCGCTTTTTATTTTATTACTAAACTTTTGGAGAAATGAATTAAATATTCTAGGTTGGTCTACTTGTATATCTGCTTTAGTATTTTTCTTATCACTTTCAATACCTTTCTTATCTAAATCAATTGAAGGCTCAATTTTCAAAGTTCTTGGAATGTTTTCAAACAGTTTCAGTATTGAGTGTTTTAAAACATCTAGTAAATTTTTTTCCTTGGTTAGAAATATTTTTCTTTTGTCTGGAGTTACATTAACATCCACTGAAGTTCTTTCAATGTTTACATTTAAAAAGACAAAAGGATATTGATTTGGATTGAATTGTTTGTAGATTTCATTTATAACTTTTGTTATTTTTGTGGGCTCACAAGGTCGTGAATTTATGAAATAAAACTGCCTGTCAGTACTTGAACGACCACTGCCATGGGCACAGGATGATATAAAACCAGTAAATTCTATAGGCTTTACTATGTTTTGGTAACCTTGTGATTTTTGAGAACTGCAAGTAGTGTCTTGAGAATTCTGAATGTCATTAGCATCATTTGAATCCTCAGACAAGTTGATTTCAACATCATCTATAGTCTGTTCTTCAGCTTCTTCTATTTTTCCTGATAAGCCTTTAAATATATTTTCTTTGATATTGTTAACATATTCTGGTTTGATTTCTAAAATGCTTTGCAATTGTTTGAGGCCAAAAATGCAAGCTATATTGTCTTTATAAGACATAGACCCTTGGGTAGCAAAGACTATACTTTTGGAATTTGTACTAGTTTGATTGCTACAAGTGATCCTGTAAACATCAAATAGGTTTTTAGCAACTTTTTTGTTATGAAAGCATAATAAAATTCATGATGCATATACATACTTGACACCAAGTGATATCAAACAATAGGCATATAGCAGTTGTGTCATTTTGTTGAATTCTCTTTTGACATTTTTGTGAAATTCCTTTTGTCTCACAGGTAGTGAATAGAACAAATTAGTCAAGCAGACTGTTGTTCCTACTTGACGTGAGCATGGAGTTTTTTTTATTATGTTTCCATGGTGATCATATTCAATCTTAGTAGCTAGAACACATAATTTTATACTTAAGCAAAGTTTTTCAAAGTTTTGCAAAATTACTAAGTATTAAGGCATTCACTACTTTAAGTGGGGCAGCGGGAGCACGGCAGATACCTACATATTGGCGCCCTCAAAGCAGGGCTTGAAACGGGTTCATAAATAACCGATTTCATTAGGTAACAGGTAAAACCTGTACTATCATAAAGTTCTGGTGCAGAACCAAATAGGAGCGATATTTGGAACCTATATAAACCGGTTTATTTCTAGCAATCGCTGGCTGCGACTTGGTGTAACTTGTTGAATGAAATACCCGCGTGGCGCGCGCCAGTGTTGCGTCGCAGGCGCAGGCTCATTTTCATAGTGCGCACAACTATCAACATGGGTCGAAAACGTAAATCAAGTATTATCATTTAAAATTTTAACCGGTTAATAAAAAATAACATTTTTTGTAAACCGGTTCAATGGAACATAACCGTTTTAATAAAGTTCCATGCATAGTTTCGTGAAACCGGTTCAAAAAATTTGCCGGTTTCCAAGCCCTGCTTAAGGATACATATTTAACAAACTTTTCTTATACCAACAAATTATATAATATGTATTAATACAAGAAAATCTATTTAATGTTATTAGAAATATTATGAGCCCTGTCTAAATATTTATTTAAATGAACAGCATTAACTTACCATAGTCAGCATTTTTATGCCTTGTAGTGATTGTGAGGTTGGACAGAGCACAAAGAGAACTTAAAGCTTCTCCTCTAAATCCAAAACTAGTTACCTCAAGAAGGTCAGAGTAATCTGTTATCTTTGATGTGTGATACTTAAGAGCTGTAAAGTGCAACATACTTCTTAATTTTATTAAGAATTGACATTTTATGTCTGTTAAATCTTATAAAAATATGTTTATAGACACTATGTAGTTAACTTACTTAGTGCAGCAAAGTTATCTTCAGTGACACCAGTGCCATTATCAGCTACTTCAATCAACTCTGTGCCATAGTTTTTAAGTCTTATATCGATATTTGTAGCTCCTGCATCCAAAGAGTTTTCTACTAACTCTTTAACAGTAACTGCTAAACTTAATACTACCTGTAACAAAGTTAATAACTTTTAAACATGTGTGCAAAATAATAATTTGAATATGAATTTGAATTTCGGTTTTTACATAATGTATGCTTAAACATTTTAAAAGCGACAAAATATTCAAGCTTTGACTTATTGAAATACAATAAATTGCAGAACCCATGCGTTTGTTCTAAAAAATGCTTTAATGTAATATGAAGAGTTATGTATTCTGAGATGGAGACTGTTTTGAGGTGAATATTTACGCACTTGTCCAGAACATATTTTATGAACGGTGTCTTTATTTATTGGTTGTATTAGGTGTTTCAAAATTGTATTCTCATTTTGATTATTCATGATTTGTAAAACTGTAGAAAAAAATATTACAGGTACAGGAGCTATATAGGTACCAAAAGTTAAAGTAAACAAGTCAAAAACTATTAAAACAACGCATAGGTACTCGATTCGCGATGGAATTTCGCGGACGGATTCAATCAAACTCAACATTGACAGATATTTCTCTATGATTGACATTGACAGGCAAGCAATGTCATTGGTTGTCTTTTTTTTTTTAATAGTTCGATCCCTGAGGATCCGGCTAAGGTCATAGACTATGCTGCCACATCATTAGTTTCGTAATTTCATTAGTATTATAATCCTAAAGATGATGATGAATGATAATAGAAATGAGAAATGATATACCCCCCAACCCCTCGAGTATCTCAGTAAAGATGTGGGGCTTTACTAAGTCCTCGGGTGGACTTCTTGAGAGAATTTGAAAAGTAACGTTGCACTGTTTTGTTTCATTTGCCAACACTCATGGACACTCACGAACACTTAACGGATAATAATCCACCATTATTTCACATTAATATTCGACATAACACAAATTTTAGAAAATAAAACAAAACCGCAGACATGGCTCTTCACTTTCCCGCCAAGAAGTCTCATTGATTGTCGCCTAAGTTTTCTTTCTTCCTCTATTTTCTGTAGAAAAGGCAATGAAGTTTAGCCCATACAGCCATGTTTTAAGTAAATTTTTCGTTTAGTTTTTGGGGCTTAAATTCACATCGGCTAGCCAAATTCGCTCGTTTTGTTGACTTGTGAGTGTGGAGAGGCTGTTGACGAGTTTGGCCCATGAAGCTGTAGATATAACAGCTTCATGGTTTGACCACCATGGCCTATCATGCGTTCGTAGGAGGTAGGTCGAATGATGCGTCGCTACAGTCACCTACTCACTAAACAGCATCATCCGCAGCGCAGTGCTTTTGCCACCGTTGGTTTACCTTATTAAAATTAATTATTAATCATTTATTTTTAGATAATTTCAATCCATTTCATATCAATACAATGTTGTGTTACCTTACCTTACTTAAAGACTTACCATAAAGTCAGCTGGTATTCTGACTGGAAGCTAGGCAGGCCGTTGGTATGGGATGTAACATGTGCAACCACCGTAGCTCCCAGCCCCCTGGCATATTCACGCCATTTTACTTCATGTGGGGGCTCATTAACCATAGGATTGATTAAAATCTCCGTTCCACTGCAGCGGACAAGAATTTGCAAACTTAAATAAATAATAACTAAAATTTAATTTTAAATGCCAAGTGTGGAAATGGAGTGGGAAGCGCGTATAACTGAATAGGCTGCCCGCCCGCGCCGGGGCGCCGCCCACTAAAATGACTCGTTGCGTGAACTCGGTTTAGTTAGCCTAGGGTTACTCTTGAAACACAATTGCAATAATCAATTTCCAATCACAAATGTAAAAAATTCAAATGGCACTCTTAAAAGCGATAATAGCGCCACATTGGAATTAAATTGCGTCGAAATTGAGTGAACAAATTATTATCGAGATGGTGCGTTCCGAAATTGCGAAACTTATCCCAATATCGATACATATTAATCGCACTGGAATTGTATTGAGATTAAGTTTGCGTCAAACAAGAGTAGCCTACCAGTCTGCAACTCCGCTCGCATTACTTCCTCGGTCCACCCCCCCGTTGCTTCATGTCTCCGTATTAAATGGACAGAGACCCAGTCCGCAACTCCGTTCCGCATAACTCCCTCGCTCTGCTACGCTGCCTGCTCCGCTCCAGTGCTCAGTCTAAGGCTCCAGTGGACAGGCAGCTTTATCGAGACCTTTGGTGACAAGAAGGCTGGCAGCTACATGAAGCTGTTGATATAAGGGCAGCTACCTGCAGCTACCTCTGCCAGCGTATTAGCTTGGCAATCCAGAGGGACAATTCTTGGGACCGACCGTTCTCATGAGCCTGTGGGCTCACAGTTGAAGGAAATCTTTTATTTATAAATAAAGTATGTATTTTATTTTAAGGTTGTTTTTTATTTTTCTTTGTTTTAAGTTACGCTATGTTTCTTCTTATAATAAATAATTATTCTCTTGTGGTTTTATAAATATATTATATTAATAATTATATTATTAGTAAGAATATTTATTTCGGCTTTCTTCAATTAACAATGACTATAACTACTATCTCTTTGTCTTCCAAAAGGCGAGAAAAGGCAAAAAATGTCAAAGTCAAAATCATGCGTCAGTTAGCCGTCAAATCTGATGTAATTTTGTTGATGTTGCTGCGGTGTTGCGCTATTGTTCCAGCTCCGTATTGAACAATTATTTGTTATTTAAAAAATACCTTGGCTGTGTTAATATCAGAACAAGAACATTTTTATGTTCTTAAATCTAGAACTATGTCTTTAAACACAGCACATGCTGATCATGGAGTGTTGATACATGCAGGAGAGTGGTGAGTCACCTTATCATTGATTTACTGATAGAACATTCTACAGTGTTGTCTAGACTTCTCTTCCTAATCCACAACAAAACTTTACTGTATTGTCATTGTCTAGATTTGAAATTCTGTTCCTTTTGCTTCTACTAAAATGAAAAATTTTATCAATGGGTTCTTTTTTGTAAAATTTTAATAGGTTCTAAATTCCAAAGAGGACCGTCGAATTTGGGGGGGGGGGAGGGTGGGGGGGTATACCCCTACCCCTCCCCCAAAACTCGGAACTTAATACTTTTTTTTTAATTAACTTTTTAATTTTTTCGAAAACAAAAATAAAAAATAATTATTCTACCAGAGGACCGTCGAATTTGGGGGGGGAGGGGGGGGGGGGTATACCCCTACCCCTCCCCCAAAGCTCAAAACTCGGAACTTAATACTTTTTTTTAAATTAACTTTTTAATTTTTTTGAAAAAAAAAATAAAAAATAATTATTCTACCAAGTTACCATAACCGTACCCCCTTCTTTAGGAGAAGAGGGATGAGGAGGACTACTCCTCCATTGTGGCCTTTTAATATGAGTTTATAAGATTCCACTAAAGGTCAGGTGCAAATAAAACAAGGTTTTTTATTATATTTTTTATATTTTATACACATAACATATAACATTTAATAATTCTTCAAACACATCTTTATGGTTTATAGATATATCTCTTCTCCATATTGTCTCTACCACCCAGTCCTCAAAATTTCCTTTAAAATTACACATATGGAATCTTCTTTTTAATCCACGCCAGTGGCTTTCTATGCGTTGGGTGTGTGTCCCATCAGGTGCTATAAATCTATTCTCTGGATCACTATGGTTTACCTTTCGATGAATATAGAATATGTTCAGGAAGGCTATCGTAAGCTCTCCAAAAATCTGTATGTATTATAGAGCCCTCCCGAACATGTTTTTTAATGAGCGGTATTAAAATTTCTGCTGACCGCTCATTATTGGGACACACTTCCAAACGCAGGTCATCACTGCCATCTTCAACCATGCCAATGACCCAGTGGCCCTCTATGTGACGTCCTCTATTATATTTACGTTTTCCAAACTTAGATTCATCAATTTGGACAACTTTCCCAGGGCCACCGATCATTGGTCTTTCCTCCTCTTTCTCTAATACGTAAACAACAATAGCTTCCCTACAGTATGAATACCAGTCCGTAATTGTGCGTAAAGACACTACAGTGTCTCTGTTTTCACTTGACGTCTCTCGTCTTACATCTTGATAAGATGCATTGTGGGCAAACAAATACATTAATTCAAATATTAAAGGTAATGGCAAATGTGCCATTTCGAACCACGTCCCAAGGGATTGGCTATATGATCTGCTTCGGCAATTGCTTTTGCGACATCTAAACTTGCCGAATTGATTTGTCTTTTGTAATGACATTGGAGTCCGATGGTATGGACACAACTTCGAAGTAGGTACCATTCTTCTTTCTTCAGCAAATCTAATGCAGTTTTCCATGGTGTTGAATGTGCTGTGAATTTTTCTCAAATTCCAATGAGAACGTATCTCCTCTGAGTACATGTGGATACGCCTGCCAGAAGATCCAGTAGGCCGAGGTTGAGCTTCCGAGTCCTCATCTAGAATGAAATAAATATGTAAATACAAAAAATAGAGATCATTGTGTAGTGTAGAAATTGGTGACGTGTTATCTTCACTTCTATGTTTTAGCTAATCTTTTATCTCTTAAAATGTCAAAATTACATCAGAGCTTAACCAAACCGCTTAGATATGTGACAACTGTAGGTTTTAAACGTCTCCGGCGCTGCGGGAAGAGCAGCCCCTCCACCCTTGCGTAGCGAAACGCAGGCATTACAAGCTCGCCTCCGCAGCTTCGGCTTTTTGGTCGCCTGCGGCGACCAGCCTCAGCCGCAGCGGCGAGCTTGGTGCCTGTGTTTCGCTACAGCGGGTGAGGGCTGCTCTCCCTCCGCGCCTCCGGGCTTATAAAAACACTCTAGTGTAGGGCAGACTAGTACCACGTGGAGTCGGGGTAGACTAATTCGGGTCTGTGACTAACTTTGACCTAATGTTACCTTATCGGGTATGATACATTTTTTACTATAATATAATACTACTACTGTTAATTAATAATAAACAAATTATAGTAACCTGAGGACACAGTTGCACCAACTGGAGAAATGGCAGTTGAACACCCAGCAATGGGCTCCACATCACCACCTAAGTGCACAAGCGGCTCACTAGAGTCTATCACTTGCACACTAGGCACAGACGAAGAGCACCCAGCAATGGGTTCAACAGCATGCACAAGTGGCTCACTAGAGTCCATCACTTGCACACACAAAGGCACTGAAGAGGAGTTCGACACAAGTGGCTCACTAGAGTCCAAAACTCGCACTACACTCGACTCTTCAGGCGAAGATCCAGCAGAACTCGAAGACTGAGACTTCGGGGACGCCATGGTAGTCAAACGTTGTAAAATATCAACAGGAGTACGGAAACGATCTCAACTGCGATGGACACAAACGATGACTGACTCTTGTGACGTATAAACGTCAAAACACGCAAAATGGCGGTTTTTTATTTTTTTATGGCATTGGATTTTAGCTTTTTTGGGCAATTTAGCAGTGCTGCCAACATTCTTTTGGTTGCTTTCAAAGCGTTTTTACGTTGAAAAGTTGGCAGCAGAGCTGTCACTTCACTATCCGAATAAATGTTAACCATAAAATTTATTATTTTCAATAATTTATTGTGAGAGTCCTAATCAATTCCGAGCAGTAAAAATTCGTGTACGTATTCCTAATTATGAGTTCTTTACGCAAAAAAAAAATCACCTCAAAATTCAGCGGTCCTCTTTGGAATACTGAGCCTAAATTATTCTAACTACTACTAATCCATCTTACTTGCAACAAAGTTTTTTTACTTTATGTTTAGTCATTTGTCATTAGAAAAACAGGGCTTTGTGTTTATTAACATATTATACATCAAGCCAATTATCTTCTTCATTGATCTTATAAATTATAAATGTAAAATTAGGTTATATTAATGCTATTTACATGTTTTTGTAATTAAAGTTTTTGATGAATCTTTTCTATTTTACAGCATTATTTTGTTCTCTGACAATGTGACAGTTGAATTCTATGGGAATGAGACTGCAGAATTTAAGGGTACAAAAGTTGGACGTATGTACCTAACCACTCATCGCATGATCTACAACTCCAAGAACAATTCCGATCCCCTGAGATCGTTCAGCTATCCGTTTATAGCATTGCAAGATGTAAGTGTATTATAGTTTTTTTTTCTTTATTTCATAATAAGGCTACATAATTTTAGTTCACAATCTAGTATTAAGTTTTATTATTTTACTTTTTTGAGAGAGGCAGACCACCTGTCACCTGATGGTTAGGGTGGACGGAGGGCAGTAGATGAAGCTCGCCCCGGACTGGATAGCTTGGCATGTTGAAGGGGAGGCTTATACCCGACAGTAGGAGCTTACGGGCTGAAATGATGATGATGATCATGATGACTCTTTTTGGTTTAATTAGTTTTTAAAATTTTTTGTTCCTTGATAAATAAATAAATACAAAGCTATTACACCATATGCACAGTTAAATGTAAATTGTATTCATTTTCTGCAGATTATAAATACTGTCATGCATTGCAAATATATTTTATTCATGAAGCCACTATGACTTTACTAAGAACAGCTGAAACCATTTGGTTACCAGGCTCTAATCTCTAGTCACAGTCAATTTATCATAGATTAAGTCTTTTTCAAACTGTTGTTGTTGTTGCAATTAAGTGTATTGGTTTTTTTGGTTGAAGTCTTATTCTTTTTGTAATAAGAGTCGCAACCTGCTAATGTGTTGGTTCAACTAAATCCCCTGTACTATAAACAGAGTATGAGCATGTCAGTAAATATCTAAACAGAGTCCAAGCTTCCTTATCGCGAGAGAGAGTAAGAGGTCACGCACACATAACCATGTATTTAGTTGTCGCAGCGCGCTCTAAGGAATCTTTCACTCTGTTTAGATATTTACTTGTGTGGTATGAGTATTCGCTTTTGAACCATTATTATGTGATAGCTAAATCTCTAATTTGAAATAAAGTTTATGGGTGAACAAAACACGGAATATCTATTATATTCCAAGTTTATACTCTGTTTATTAGTAGGGCCCTATATATTATATTATAATATATTGTATTGTTTATTTGCTAGGTCACTGTAGAGCAACCAATGTTTGGAGCCAACTACATAAAAGGGAAAGTTCGAGCGCAGCCAAATGGCAACTTCATAGGTGAAGTGAAGTTCAAGCTAACATTCAAGTCAGGAGGAGCCATAGAGTTTGGACAAGCCATGCTAAAAGCTGCACATCTTGGTAATTCTTGTTTATTAGGATTAGTCAAGAATTCTATTTTTAAAAGTTGTGTAAACATTGAAAGCTCAATTTTATATTGTGTTACAGTTTTTGTAACAAAAACAAAGATGTATAAGAAAAGACTGAAAAAAAAAGAATATACCTTAAACATTTTTTGTTTGCATATTTCATGGAACATAACATACAGATTAACCAAAATTCACCTACAATCACTCTATGGTTAATATGCCAACCCAAGAATAAGAAAGGAAAAGTTTTCTTTCTGTATTTATAATCATATAAACTTAAAGTTTTATCCTTGAAAGGATACTTAAATTTCTACCAAACTTGGCCTGACAAGTACGAGTAATAGCTGGTTTTAGATTTTATTTGTTAACTTTGTACCATCTTTTAAATCACTTACCGTAATAGAGTAGGAGAGAAAGTGTTGATATGATAACCTGTAGCCTCACAGCAAAGATTGTTTTTTTTTAAAGAGCTTGCTGTTATCTGGATATGGTCTTTACAATGTAGCTGGAAGTTTTGTGGTGATAGATTTAAAGGGTTCCTCAAGCCATGTGAAACACCCACAGAGGATTTCTAGACGGGATGGCATCACCCTATGGTGTTCTTATCCCCTACAATATTGATTGGGGTGTTCGGATTGGAAAGCAGTGATTGTATTGCTACATGTTGCATCATAACTATTTTAAACTATCATGGTCACTTGCATTAGAGTAATTATAAAGGGGATTCTTACCATGTTTGTTACCCGTACCACTGGTTTCTAAGTCATTCATCATTCACTTGTTCGCGGTACGGGCGTCGCACGCAAAAAATAACTAAGGAAGAGGGTAGATACAAAACGGTAGTAACGTTAACTGCATTACCGGTATCAAATTACCTTTAAAGAAATAACGTTACTTA